>JBBBWG010018712.1:0-14378 GCA_037176905.1 Azolla pinnata
TGCAGTACAGTTTTTACTGTTCTGTTTCTGGACTCCCAGGGTTCAGGGTTTAGGGGTTTTAGGGTTTAGGGCTTGAATCTTTAGGGATTAGGGTTTAGGATTTAATTAGGGCTTCGGGGTTTAGAGGTTTCGGGGTTTAGAGGTTACGGGGTTTAGAGGTTTAGGGGTTTAGAGGTTTAGGGGTTTAGGGGTTTTAGGGGCTGTTTTGTAGAGGAAAAAGAACCAAGTTTTAGGGCTTAGTCTCTCTCTGAGAGACAGAGTGTGTGTGTGTGTCTGTGTGTGTGTGTGTTGGCTTATGAGCCGGCGAATTTTCGCTCGTACGGCATCTTCCATGTCTTTTCATACATCATGGCGATCCGATGCCCATTTGTTTGACTCGGATCGATGCGCAGAAGAAGATGGCGTTGAAAACTACACCAAATCGGAGTTAGTTGAGAGAAAAACAATTTCTTTCTCATTCTTCTTCATCAACCTATGCATAGCTTCCTCTGGAAGGCTACACTCGTTGTTGGGTCAAACTTGCAAGCCAAGCTGATGAGAAAAGTTGAATTAAGGAGCCAAGTCGACGCAATCTAGTAAGAGCGAGGGATTGCAAGGTCGTCGAACAAAACCTCAACCAATGAAAGCATGACGATTTAGTCCCGTGCATTTAATCTAACGTTAGAGGAGCCTTGAGATGGGTGCTAACGATATGTTTATGTAACAATGAATCATCGTGAGCTTTGAGATGCTAGTACTCACATGAACAATACAGCGGGCATTACGCTATAACGACAATGTAGTCAGTGCAGGCAAAGCTTGACATCTTGTAGCTCGGTCCTGGGAAGGAAAACCTGGTGCAAATGCTAATCCTTGTCATCTGTGTCGCAATGTCAGAACATCCTCGAGCCTTTGTTGCGTGTTTTGCTTTTGTGCATGAGATCTGGATAAGCATTTCAGGAGAGGCGAACTGTGTCATCATCAATTCTCATTTGGAAGAGGAGCAATTCAGGGTTTAGGGTTCAAGGCTCAGGATTTCGAGTTCAGGGTTTATAGGGTTTCAGATTCAGAGTTTAGGGTTTACGGTTTAGGGTTTAGTGCTTAGGGTCTAAGACTGGGGGTTTTAGGGTTGTAGGATTGAGGGTTTAGGGTTAGCAGAACACTTTCTTCTGTAAATTTCATTTAAAAGGAGTGTACTGTCTTAGTAAAGACAGGCTTTGTAAGTAACGACGCTGTTCCTCTGTCCTATCTGTCTTAGCAAAGGCGCTATTTCTCAGTCCTATCTGTCGTAGTAAAGACTCTATTTTCTCTCTCTGTTTCCGCTGCTTCTCTGTCGTATCTGTCTTAGTAAAGACTCTGTTTCTTCTCTGTTTTTCCTGGTTCTGTATCTCTGTTCAGCGTTCATCGCCATCGCCCATCGCCGTCGCCGTCGCCCATCGCCGTCGCCATCGCCATCGCCATCGCCATCATGTACTACAGCAGCAGCGACGAAGAAGACGACGAAGGAGGCGAGAGACACGTGCCCAAGCTTCATGGGCGAAGCTCCTCCATCTCCATCCCCGGGAAGAGGAAGGCGAGCGCGGGCAGCGGCGGCCTCGTCCCCTCCAAATCCACCGTCTACGTGAGCAATCTCGACTTCTCCCTCACCAATTCGGATCTGTTCCAAATCTTTAGCACCTTCGGAAAGCTCGGGAAGGTCACCGTCGTGAAAGATCGAGCCACCAGGCAGAGCAAAGGCGTGGCCTTTGTCCTCTTCACTTCGCAGGAGGATGCCAAGAAAGCGGTGGAAGCCATGGACGGGAAGATCCTCAACAAGAGGACCTTGAAGGTCTCCATAGCCGTGGATAATGGGCGCGCCAGAGAGTTCATCAAGAAGAAGGTCTACAAAGATAAGAGCAGGTGCTACGAATGCGGTGAGGCAGCACATCTGTCGTATGAGTGCCCCAGAAACGTCTTAGGAAGCAGAGAAAGACCTGTTCCCAAGAAGAGAGCTCGAGGCCAAGGCCAAGGCCAAGCTCGTGGTAGCATCCAAGGTCAAGGTCAGCGTTTCGATCAAGCGAATTCTATCGGTCTTTCTGATGATGAAGCTCAGTTTGAAGATGATGGTTGGGCTTCTGTTGTGGCTACTCAAAGCTCTCGCTCGCAGTATGAGCATGACTCTGGCAAGTCCCAAGACGCGAAGCAGAAGAAAGGGAAGAAGAAAGCATCAGGATATTTCAGCGATGAAAGCGGCGACGAAGATTGAAGAAAAGTCTGTGCCCTGATGTTTCTCCCTGGCTTTGAAGATCAAAATGCTGAAAAAAGTGATCAAAGCAGCGCTAGAATTATCGGTAATGGAAAAGCCGACGATGATGATCGAAGTTTTGCTGATAAGAGAGCATAACAGAAACTCCCCAATGAAAGGCTGAATAGGCTAGAGTGTCCTGATATAAAAAATAGATATGTGTCAGGTTTGCTCCCATAACATAGCATAGACATGCACAAAGAGTGAATCTTTCTTTCATTGTTGAAACTATATCACCCTGTCTTGGATAGCTACAAGTTTCAAAAGATCATATGGAAAGAATGCCCGAATCTTGGGCACGGTGTAATTATGAGGTCGATTGAATCTGAATCTCGTACTTGGAATCACCGAAAGTGTAAGAGTGTTTTTTACTATGTTCCATCCTGAAATGTCTAAAGATAGTGCAAAGAATTGTGGTGGTATGGGTTGTATTTTTTACTATGTTCCATTAAAACTGCTCAAAAACTATCTAAAGATAGCGCAAAGAATTCTGTATTCATATTTTTTCCAAGAATTCCATCGTTCTTGTAGCATGGACTACATCTTCCAAATTCGTATACATAAAATCTGACTACCATCTGTATTTTGTCATGAGATCCAGGTTTATAACAGTAAGATGGTAAATCTGCATACTATTTTTGGTGCTTCAGCTTCGTAAATTTGGCGTTTCTGCAGATTCCTTGGCATTTTCGCAATCTTTAATGCATCTAAACGAGGTTATATTGCAATGTTGTGATGTATTTGGAATTGTATGCAAGTGAAGAAACCCTTTAGACTTTGTTCTCGAACTAGAGTCAAAAATTTCACCATCATTGAAAAATGATGGCAGCGTTCTTAAGACAGTGATAAAACCTTGAGCTAACAAAGAAACTTTTGGGGTCATTTGTTTAGGAGCATACCCTTTGGAAAACCAATAAGTAGGAGTAGAGGAGCACAACGCAAGCATCGAGTCCTGGCATATTCTCTTGCATATGTTAGGATGGATAATCAATGTGCAGAAGAACATCAATTGTGCTTGGAGCTAGATTTTTTGGATTGGATCAACATTGAGCTCGAGATATGAGATGCTGCTGCCTTTGATTGAGCTTTCCAAGTATCACTCTTAAGAGCTTGATATCTGTCTGGCATAGCATATTCTCCTGCTTATGTTAGGATAGATAATCAATGTGCAGAAGAACATCAATCGTGCTTGGAGCTAGACTTTTGGATTGAATCAACACTGTGCTCCACTCCAGCCTTTGATTGAGCTTTCCAAGTATCACTCTTATTAAGAGCTTGATATCCGTCTGGCATAGCATATTCTCCTGCTTATGTTAGGATAGATAATCAATGGGCAGAAGAACATCAATCATGCTTGGAGCTAGACTTTTGGATTGAATCAACACTGCTCCAGCCTTTGATTGAGCTTTCCAAGTATCACTCTTATTAAGAGCTGGATTTCTGTCTGGCATAGCATATTCTCCTGCTTATGTTAGGATAGATAATCAATGTGCAGAAGAACATCAATCGTGCTTGGAGCTAGACTTTTGGATTGAATCAACACTGTGCTCCATGTATGAGATGCTGCTAGCAGCCTTTGGTTGAGCCTTCCAAAGCATCGCTCTTAAGAGCTCGATGTTCATACCTGTAGGTTTTTCGATCGGGACAATCAGCAAAAGATCATCTTAAAGAGTACTGCATATACAAATTATTTGGCCCCATGATCAAATGCTTACAGCTGCAGCCTGCTATGTCTCATGAGCAATCCAAGATTCGCATAGCTGTATGCGGTACATACCCTGCCATCAGCAGGTGAAAATTCAAGTGGTTGAGCTTCGAATAAACGCCCTCTTTTTGTGGATGAGTCCTGTCTCCCACAACAAACGTATGAACTTTCTTGTTTACCTCTACACTGGCTTGCCCCGGCTTTTTCCATGCCTGAGAGAAATTCTTCATTTTGCCGATTCTCTCTGCATCATCCCACATCCCTGCACCGGTGTAAATCTCCGACATAAGCACATAGGCCGAACCATGGCCACAGTCCAATGCTACAATGTGTTCGAAGCATCTCTTCGCCATAGCAACCCGTCCATGCGCTCTGCAATGTGACAGCAATGTCATCCACCCTACGAAAGACGATTCGGCTGGAGCAAGCTCCATCAAAGCTTCAGCTTCTGTTAGCCTCCCTACGCGACCAAGTAAATCAACCAGGCAATTATAATGCTCACCAGATGGCACCAGGCCGAACTCATTTGTCATCACATCGAACAGATCTTTCCCCTCGTCGACTAATCCCATCTGAGCACATGTAGATAGAAGGGATATAAACATCACATCATCTGGCTTCATACCTAGATGCTTCATATCTGTAAACGATTGCAGGGCAGCTTCATGATTTCCATGTAATGTGTACCCACTGATCATAGCGCTCCATGTAACCACATTTTGCTTCGGCAAGTGGACAAACACGTTGGTTGCATCTTTGATACTACTGCATTTGGCATGGAAATCAATCAAAGTACTCCCAAGGCAAGAATCTAGCTCGATTCCCCTCTCGATTATTATATAATGAACTAACAGGCCTTCTTCCAAGGCTATAATATCGGTGCACGCTTTCAAAATGTAAACAAATGTAAAGAGATCAGCCTTCGCACCCTGAAGCTGCATTTGCTGAAATAAGTGAAGTGCCTCCTTACTGCACCCATGTTGAGAGTACCCTATCACCAGTGAACTCCATGAAAGTTCATTAGGCTTTAAAATCATATCAAAAACTCTCCTTGCATCATTTAGGCTGCCGAATGCTGTATACATGTCAATGAGTGAGCTCGTGATAAAAGAATCTTGCTCGAGACCATTGTCGATGATGAGGACATGAACTTGCTTTCCATCATTGAATGATGCCATGCCGGTACAAGCCTTCAGAATACATACAAAAGTGACCTCATTAGGTGCAAATCCATTGTTATTCATCTTTTGAAAAAGCAAGAGTGCTTTCTCACCATTTCCATGTTGAGTGTAGCCAGTTATTAATGCATTCCAGATGCCTATATGCCGATTTGGTTGCCTTTCTAAAACACAAGAAGCATCTGTGAGTTCCCCACATTTTGCATACATATTGGTTAGAGCACTCCCCATGATGGTGCCAGGCTCGAATCCTTCTTCTACAACCAGAGCATGAATCACCCTTCCAGTATCTGAAAATTCTGCATTAGTGCAGGCTTTCAAAACATTAACAAGCGTCACAGGGCTGGGCCTGAATGATGTGTTTTGCATGTCACAGAAAAAGCAAAGGGCTTTCCCGTTAAGACCATTTTGGGTACAAGCACCGATGATAGCGTTCCAGCTTATCAAATCGGGGCTTGACATCCTCCTGAACATAGTAAGAGCACCGTCGAAGTCCCCACATTTCGAATACATATCGATAAGAGCATTGCATACAAAAACATCTGATTCTGCACTGGTTTCCTGGATTTGAACATGAATTTGTTTTCCCAAAAACAAAGTAGACGTCATAGCACATGAGTTGAGAGATCCAACACGTACGTATTCATCCTGCCTGATACATGCCTCTAGCATTCTACGGTACATCAGCATAGATTTCTCACCTTCTCCATGTTCATTGAAAGCCGATATCATAGCTGTATAACTGAATACATTTGGCTCTACTAGTCTGCTAAACACAAGCTCCGCTTCATGTGAGCTCTCCGAAAATGAAAACAGTCTTATAAAATGGCTACCCAGAAAGGTATTGGTCTGCAACCCTGTTTTTGTGATGATGGAATAGAGTTTTCTACCCGATGTTAGGTCTTTGGTGATCATATACTTCTTTAGGAGAAGATGAGCTGAGTGAATAGAGATGGGTCCTTCATGAAGACTCATGGTACGGAGAAAAGCTTTTCAATGATCATTCCGCTTTGTCGGCTATGGCAATTCTGCAAGAATAGCTTTGCGCCTGTAGCCCAGATAATAGTGCATAAGGTTTCCAAACCTTTCTCAATCACAGAAACATTCAATGAATGTAGAGAGCATTTTTGTTGAGCCTATTTTTTCTCTAGAATACCACCATCACTCCCAAAATTAAAATAGCGGAAAGCAGTGTAGGATCCTCAGAAGTGTTTGGAATCCAAATGATCACCATACATTTGCTAACAACATATTCCGGAAAATTACACAAAATCCTCCATTTCTTGCAAAGGATGAAACATGAAAAACAAAATTTTGACAAGAGATGACTAAGTACAAACGTCTCATTAAGCATCAGGCAAGAGGTATAGCTTGCAGGTATGGCTCAAGCGCATTTGAGGAATCACTGTCATCAACACCCTTGATGGTCCAACATCGTATGAAGAATCTACCCTCTTGACCTAGGAGATGAAATGTGATGCAGGACTTAGATGATTTCCAAATGATACATGGACAAAACCTCTGTTCTGACCAGAAAAAAGGAATAAAAATAATCTGATATTCACACTGTCATTGACAGATAGATCCGCTTATTTCGATCATTGAAAGAACCCACTTACATTCATTGCTGAGCTAACCAGCTGAATTCCTCCTGCATTTTCTTGTGGATTCGGAGCACATCAATCCACTGCGACAAGCAGAACATGTCTGAAACATACTGATATTCCGCCTTATCTCATGCAAATCCCACAGCCTGCTCTGTTTTCTTGAGATGCACAGTTTTAGTGTGTCTGGAAAGCCATGGAAATCAAGTGACAAAGCTTCTTCCAGTTCACCAGGGGTATGCAAACGAAGGCAACATATAGACAGATGTGGAAGGGTCGAACAATATCTGCAGAGGTAGGGAGCAGGTAACACGGTTGCTCTTTCATCTGATGTTGCATACCATAAGGCTCGAAGAAGGCATCTGGCAAGGGTAGTTCTTTCAAAATTTTGCAGACATGGTGGAATTGCTTCTCACAATCAATGTAAAAGGAGTGTATGCTGTGCCAACCGCATTGATTCTGCCTAGATCTATCAGTACAGCAGAACTGAAGGATGTCCTCTTGACATGTAGCACATACTTTTATCTTGTTCTATTTCCTTGACACGTAATGCATTATGCAAATTGGCTATTTTGCTACGGGATTGAATAAGGCAAATACAACGACAGTTTCCAGATTTTGGTACTCTTATCTTGCTCATCTCCTCGGCATGTAATGCACGAAAATGAAGATGAAGTTTTTATATGCATTTCGATGTGGGATCGAAATAAGATGCATTTTCTTGATTTCAGTACTCGACTTGAAAATGCATGAACATGCAAAATTTATCTTCATTTTTCTGTGGAATACGAGGCATATTGTAGCTATATTGAGGAAGAATCGAACTCTTCAAACTTTTCTCATAAATATGCCTTAATTCTACTTCTTATCCTTGTTCTTTTACTCATATCGAGGCATGTATGCATCAAAATCCCAGATTTAGAATATGGCACCGAGTCCCCAGCCAAATTCTCTGAGTTTGAATCAGATGTCTAGTAGAAGTTGGAAGCCGAAAAAACTCTCAATAGAGAACTTAGCATTAGAACAAGACTGCCTTAGAGCAACAAAAGTCATTGCAATGTACAATGGTATTATGAGGGTAAATTTACATGGCAAAGATAGCATTCATTTCTTAGACACATAAGCATAGTATTGGGCCATTGGCACCACAAATGCAATAACAAGCAGGCCGCCAACAACAAATGTGAACTGATCTCTCTTCTCTGCAGTTTGCTCTTTTGTTTTGAAATTCGATTCCCTTTTATTCTCTTGAAACTTCGGACCTCCAACATCCTCCAATCCCTCGATGGCTGCAACAATCCTCTTTGCGGTGCTATACAAAGCCTCATTATACTTCTCGTCGGTCGCCAATACTGTATGTAGCATCATGTAAGAAGATTCGAGTTAACTAATTCAAGTTGAAACAAAATAAAATTGTGGTGAGATGAATGCACAGCAGATGTGAGGGTACCCAAAAATCTACGACGAAATTGCTATCCATTTGCACAGTGCAAGCATATGGATTCTGTTAGCATAACGGTATAAAACCACAAGAAGCGCAATTTGAAGCATAAAGAGATGGATGTAGGATGCGGTGGCACAGAAAAGCAGCTTCATAATGGCTGTTTTTACGATATGCTTTATCAGCAGAGAAGGATAAGTAGCAGAATTGATGAGACAATATGCAAATTATCCATCACGATATGATATGTGGTACCTCATAACGTACTGAGCCAAATAATCTGTGCTTATGCCTGAAATTGGTGAACAAATTACTAAGCGTTATGCGAGGAATTTGAATAGCATACCAGGCAGATTTTCTGCGACAACACCTTCTAAGACCTTATCTCCAACAGCTTTTATAAAAGCAGGGCCTCCGGTGACTGCACCTTCCTTTTGGGTTGTAACAAGAAGGACCAATCCCTTGTTATTCCCTTCTTCTAGGGTCGGATACCACTTCTCGAGTAATTGATCGGCAAACTCAAATATATCTGCTTTTGCCTGCAAGAAGAAGAGGAAGCATGATAAAAAAAGATATCAATCTCAGCATTTCAGCATTTCCTACATGATTGTGGTTTATTTATTAGGCGAATTCCAATTGAATTAAATTCGAATGTATAGAAACAGTTGAAATTTCCTCGAAGTATATGCTATGACTGGTACTCTCAGATTCCCATTTGAGGTGTACTGAAGCATGTGCCTTATCGATTAAATCCAAAAGAATCATATGATAGTTCTCTAAACATATGCGTACCTGCATTCTTAGTGCTTAATCAACATAGGAGCTACATTAGTATCTGCATTTGCCTGCCAGAAGGCAAAGCATAATTGGAAAAAATATGATTTTCAGGATTTCAACATTCCGAAAATGATTGTGGTTTATGTACCAGGAAAGTGCAATTTAATTTGACCATATCGAGACATTTGAAATATCATCAAAGTATATGCTTCATTGGTACTCTCGAGTCTCCATTTTATAATGCACTGTAGAATGACTGGTCTTTGTCTTATTGACTCAATACACTGGAATTGAACGATGGTTTTCCCAAATATACGAATATCTACATTCTTACGGTTTCATCAACATAAGAGCTATTTTTCAGCTTCAATGGACCAGCTTAATCAATCCATAATAACTCAAGGAATCCCAAATAACGTAAAATCAACATGTGGCTTGTCTTTGAGAGAAACCTGTGAGCTGAGAATATTTGCACATAAAACAAAGAATTGCATTTCTCCGTTGAAAACAGCTTGATGAAACAACACGGATTTACTTTGGCCGTAACAAACCACAAAGTTAAAACAAAATGAATTCTTTTATCCAAATGAAAAATAGAAGATGAAACTATATAGCACACTTTGTGAAATAGGTCCGATGTTCAAATCCAGAATGGTTTTTACGTGAATTTGTGTTCCATTTGGCATTTCAGTGTAGAACAGCCTCGGGTTATTAGGAAGCAAACTGATATTAATTCAGAACTCATATGTAGCCATGTAGTTTCTAGTTTGAGACATGAAAGCATTGAGATCGGTCAGTTTGGCTGGATGCATTTTGTTCTTGCAGACAAAGTCATGAAGATTCTGACATGTCTGAGCAGGAATATTCCGTCCTCTCACATTCTTTATCTAGCCTTCTAGCAAACGAGCAGATTTACGAAGGAAACAGCGGAGATCAAGCTCCTGCATGTATGGCATCCAGAGTAGTGAGAAAAGAGAAACAACTCACAGTTAGTTTCCTCAGCGTAACGAAATCGATGTGGAAGCCTTTCACTTCTTCGAGCTCGGAGAGCAAGTTCCTCAGATCCGTCCGCGTAACTCGGCTTAGAACTCCGGCATCATCGGCGACGTAAGTAGACTTGGGAGGTCCGTCGTTGAGGAGGTTAAACTCCGAGGCATTCGCCGGCTGCTGCTGAGGGAGGAAGAAGAATGGGGGGGACGGGGAAGGAGCGAAGTGAAGCGCAGCAGAGAGAGCGATGGCAGCAAGGCCTTTCCCTGCAGCGGAGAGGAAACGGGGCTGCTGCTTCGAGGCCGAGGCTCGGACGGAAGGCGCCGAAGAAGAGAAGCATTTGTTGGGGTTGTGGGCGAATCCGAGGTTCAGGCGATGGCGGCCGGGGAGGAAGGAGGAGGAGGAGGAGGAGGAGGAGGAAGAAGGAAAGGAGCTCGACAGCAAGGTCTCCATGGCAGCTCGATCGATCTCGCTTCTTCTGCTGCTCTGTTTCTGCGTCTTCTTCTGCTTCGTGAAGAAGACGAAGAAGAAGAAGAAGAAGAAGAAGAAGAAGAAGAGCTCTTCATCGTCGAAGGAATGAATGAAATGAAGGAACGGATAATGTGCCAAAAATATAAATAATCATAAATAAAAGAAATGCATGCCATGCCATCCCATGCCATGCCATGCATGTGAGCATGCATCAACTGGGCATGCACATGCATGCGTGCATGCATCAACTGCGCATGCACATGCATGCGTGCATGCGCATAGATGTGCCCGTCCATCATGCATATGCGAGGGTGCGCATGTCACATGCGTGCATGCGTGCAGGCATGCATGCACGTGCGCCCATGCGCCCATGCATGCGTACGTGCAGATGCATGCATGCATTTCGCGAATATATCTATCCATGCATGCATGTGGTTGTATGTGCGCATGCGTATGTGTGGGGGTGCATGTATGCCTCGGCGAGCATGTGCGCAGGTATGTATGTGACGGTGGGCAAGCGTCGTATGTATGTATGCATGTGTCCGTGCGCAGGCGTCGTATGCATGTGTGTGTGTCCGTGCGCATTATGCGTGCACGCATGCATGCATGCATGCATGTATGTATGTGCGCATGCTCGCATGCATGCATGTATGTATGTGCATGCTCGCATGCATGCATGCATGTATGTATGTGCGCATGCTCGCATGCATGCATGCATGTATGTATGTGCGCATGCTCGCATGCATGCATGCATGTCTGTATGTGCGCATGCTCGCATGCATGCATGCATGTATGTGCGCATGCTTGCATGCATGGGTGATGCATAAGGAATATATTCTAGAAATAAAATATCCACGTCAGCTTCTTCTTCCGCTCGAGCCAGTAAGCGCACGACACGTGGACCCCACGCCACGTCAGCAGCTTCTCCTTCCTCTTCCCGTTCCTGTTTCTGCAAGAAGTAGAAGTACACAGTGAAAGGGAGCGATGGCTATGGCGAGGTTTAATTCTAACCTCTAACCCTAACCCTAACCCTAACCCTAACTCTAACCTCTAACCTCTAACCCTAACCCTAACCCTAACCTCTAACCTCTAACCCTAACCTCTAACCCTAATCCTAACCCTAACCCTAACCCTAACCTCTAACCCTAACCTCTAACCCTAACCCTAACCTCTAATCCTAACCCTAACCCTAACCCTAATCCCTGACAGTCCTCACCCTTGAATCAACAACATGAAGCGCAGCTTGGGATTCCGGAAAACAAAACGGGACCGGGAGAAGAGATGATCTGCGACCGAGAATTCATCCAACTGTTTCACCTCAGCATGGGCTCCGAGAAGACCCTAGCTCGACGTCCCAGCTTTCGCTGCCTGTGGCTCTGGCTCCTCCCTTCTTCCATCGTCTGCATTGCTCTCTACTCCCTCCTTTTCCTACCTTCCTCCCCCCTCTCCTCCTCCTCCTCCTCCTCCTCTCCGATAAAAAATGGTGCTTCATCGTCGGCTCTTTCCTTCCCCATGTTTCCTCACCAACAGAGATCTCGCCTTCTTCAAGTTCCTCAGATCGCATGGGGTCTCAACAACCAGAAGATCGCCATAGCTAGAGCTCTTTTGACTGCTCGCTTCCTCAATCGCACTCTCATCCTTCCTTCTCTCTCCTCCTCATTAACTTACAAAGATACTTCCCATATCCAACCATTACCATTTGATCGTATCTTCTCCCTTGCACGCTTCAACTACCGCTGCAGAGGTTTCGTCTCCATAGCCAAACCTTCTGAGAAATTCCTACAGGAAACTACAGTTTTCAACATCTCAAAAGGATCGGGAAGGCGATGGACGAAAGACAGGGATTTAGAGCAGCTTTTAGAGCTCAGAAAGACAGATATGGACCGGCATTCTGTAATTAGGTTGTCAGGAAAGAATCCTTTCTTATGGCATGATCACTGGCCTGTTCACGACTATGCTAGAGTGTTCCGATGCCTTGTTCTAATGCAAAATATATCTTCAGAAGTGGATCGTATTCTTTCCAATCTCAAACAAAGAAGCCTCCAGCTCTCTACAGCGAAACAAGGTATGTTATAAAATTTTGTAGCCGGTTGTATTTAGTGAAATTACTATTTTCTTGAAATCAGTGTTTTCAGCTAGGTTACCTATCATTTTAGTGAAAGATACATTGTTGAAATCATATTGGTTTACTCAAAGATTATTGTGATAGGATCAAGTTGTCTGAGAGAAAGATCACAGTGTTGAAAGAAGTTGTCCTGGTGAGAGTACAGTGTTCAAACTGTAAAAGATCGATTGTTAAAGTTTGCTTCTTGCACTGAAAGATTAAGTTGTTAAATCAGTTTTCTCGTTGAGACCAAAGTAAAAATGAGTATTTTCTGCAATGACTAATATATTGGAACCAGTGGTTTTAATAGAAAGATCAGATCGCTTGATTTTAGTGACATGCCAATTTTCATATCACTCATTTAGTAAAAAAAGGGCAAAATAACTGTTTTCAAATAGATGAGGAAGTTTGGAATCATTTGTTTTTGTGAGAGAAATTGCTCATTGCAGGGAAAGGTATGGGTGTTTGAAATCATTTATTCAGTGATAAATCATTTGGATGCAATGCAGATGGTGGCAAAGATGTGGAGGGTGGAATAAGCAGATATGATGTCGAAGACCTTGGTAAGAGATCTCGTGGGTTCCAAACATCATCTGGTTATGTAGCTGTGCACATGAGAATTGAGAAAGACTGGATGATACACTGCAAGAAGACTGAAGAAAGGATTAAAACTCATCAAGGAAAGACATTGAACATATGCAGTAGCAAGCAGGAAATCATGGAGAATGTCAGGTACATACCAGGTTTGAAAAAGCCTTCTATACTGTATCTTGCAGTTGCAGATGCTCTTCTTGAGGATAGCTCCCTTTTAGAAGGATGGGGAGATGGCCTCATTCCTTTCGAAAAAAAGAGACTGGGATTTATGGAGATTTACAAGAGGTATCCATACCTTATCCAGTCAGCTCTCGACTATGAAGTGTGCGTAAGAGCAGATATTTTCGTTGGTAACAGTTTTTCGACATTTTCGAGCTTGGTTGTCATGGAACGAACTCTAAGGATGCTGAGAAGACAACCTTCTAATCCATGTAAGGGCAGATTCCCATCATACGCGTACAACATACACAGCATAGATGGAAAAGGCCCACATCTGTGGACTACAAATTTATCTGATGTGTCGTTGCAAGCAATAAGTTATGGAACAAATCATGTTTCTTGTGATAAATCATCTTTACTGGTGTCTTCCTCTTGGGACTAGAGACTCCTGGTTGCATCCCTATATTGCATGCAACAATCAAGCAGTGCAGTCACCATGGGTTCTATGGACGTTGATCGTAGTATTGCACTGAAGCAGAAAAAATCTTTTTGAGAAGAAGGGACTGTTGAGCTATGCACCATTGATGAGAGCAGGGGCATCGTGTGCCATATGGCATTATATGCATTGAAGTGACTTGAAGTTGTCAGCTGCCTATGCTTGGGAAATCTGGTGCGAAACTGCATGCTCATAATCAGGTGCAAAACAGTGATTAACTTGATTCACAGTCAATATGTGACAATTAGAACTGGATTCTATGGAGATGTTGCAGTGGAGAGACTAGGTGGATGCTTGAGGCAAAAGATGCTGTAGAGGATTTTGTGCAAAGTCTTATCAGGTCCATGTTTAGCTATCAACTGATCCATGCAAAGTCTTATCAGGTCCATGTTTAACTATCAACTGATCCACATTTTCTGGCTAGTTGGTTTCATCCCGCACATGTTTTTTTTATCTATCTATTATGTAATCACGTTCTTCATTTTCCGGAGCTTATACACACCCTTGACAATGTCTTGTAACGGATTGTTAAAGCTTTTTTTTGCTTTCAAGTCAACCAAGAGCAGTGTTCTGGAACACTATTTTACTTGCGGGCATAC
>JBBBWG010018734.1:1249-14348 GCA_037176905.1 Azolla pinnata
CAAATTTGAGATTTTCATCATTCAGATGAGCGATTCCTTCATCCATAGGAAATCATTAATAATGCTTTACGTTTAGTCCATTAATAATATTGCAAATTGCATAATGCTAAGATAGTTTAACATAACTTGCAAGTGATTACACAGTCTATACATGGCATCATGTGCCCCTAAGGAGTTAGATTTTCCAAATTTGAGATTTTCATCATTCAGATGAGCGATTCCTTCATCCATAGGAAATCATTAATAATGCTTTACGTTTAGTACATTAATAATATTGCAAATTGCATAATGCTAAGATAGTTTAACATAACTTGCAAGTGATTACATAGTCTACACATGGCATCATGTGCCGCTAAGGAGTTAAATTTTCCAAGTTTGAGATTTTCATCATTCAGATAAGCGATTCCTTCATCCATAGGAAATCATTTGAAGCATACATTCATGTCTGTATGCAAGCATAAGGAAGTTGTATCATATTCTCCATTAAGAATTCCAAACTTTCCTAGAGTAACTCCAAATTACAGTAATGTTATTGGCCATGGTTAATCCTTAGAATCATTTTTTGCAAGGAGTATGTCAAGTAGTACAAACATGATTAATTATTTTCAAAGTGAAAAGAAATTTCTATAATCCTAATTTCTAACTAGGCTTTGAGAAAACTCGAGTTAAAAACATTACAAGGTATGGTTTGAACATCTAGACATGAGATTTGATGCAAAAATTGGTCTATTTTATTTATTCCTGTGTCGCATGATCTAGTTTTGTTTTGTATCAAATGCCATTCTTTTCAAATTTAATATGATATATATGCGAGAGATTAACCGCACAATAAGCCCATACATTTTCCGTCTTTTTATGTCTAATCATGCAACTAAGATGCGCCTTTTTTCTGTTTTTTTTTCAAAATTTCTATATTTTAATGGAACCAAAACATGTGAATATTTAACATAGATGTGCAAGTGGCAGAGACCAGCAGCAAACATTTTGATGGATTCCATGCATACACCGGCTTCAGCCAAACTTCATTGTTTTCTTCATTACACCGTGCCTTGACTCAAATATTACATGGCTTGGGATAGTAGGGTAATGAAAACTCAACAAATATACACTATATATCAAAGAAACTTGACCCAGTTTTGGACCCAGTTTTGGAGGTATACATGATGGAAGCATGCATATAACACAGCTAATATGGCATTCTATTTGTGACTTTGTCATGGTTTTATTCTCATACCAGCCTGTCTTATTATAGCACATCCACGGGTGCAGCTTACGGTAGGCTTCTTTATCCCACATTGCAACATATGGTAGTTATGGCTCAATTACCATGTTTTTCCAATATGACTGATTGTAAATTTCTTCACTTACCAGATGAAAACATTATCGAAACAAGTTCCTGTCCCCGCAATGATCACCGCTAGTAGTGCCTATGGTTATATCATCCGTCGGCCAACTGATAAGTGAGGACACATTTAGTTCCCATTCTAGAATGTTGCTATTCTATTTATCCTCATACTTTAAAGTCAGGCAAAACCCATGAAGAGAGCGATTCTCACACGATGCTCATCATTCTGCAACAGATTCAGACTGACTGAAGTAACCATACAGCTCTATGTAGCATATGCAAAAGTTCCATGGTTGTGACGCGCTTGATGTAGGGCCTGTCAGAATGAGTCGGAAGAATCTGAATGGCATGTATGCATGGGAAGCATGGATCGGCCAAGAGGCAAACTGCCCGGCACAAGAGAGAGTTCTATCATCAACATGAACTCTCAAATCTACCCACATTTCCTCGTCATTGGATCCCTAAAAACAATCACATGAAGCAGACAAGTTAACAAATTTTCAAAGGCTACCATCCATCTCTAAAAAGAAAGAGCATGTCGATACCTGTAGAGACCATGATCTGATATAATTCATCGAACCATCTTGCCGTAGAGTATAATGGTTGCACATCAACTGTGGCACAGGAATACTCATTACCAACATGAACAGATTGCACATAAATGTGCATATGTGTCTCCAATACATGTCAAAATTCATATATCGTATATTAACATGTATTAAATATGTATCAACATTCACATACTGCATTTACATATCAAAACACACACATTCATGCACAGCCCTCCATTGGGAATTATTGAAGTATTCAAAACCTTACCCTATTGTTCATTCCAAGATCAATTTTCCACCAAGAAGAAGGTCGACCGTCTTCGAAACATGGCCCAGCGAAAGACGTACCCTGGGAGAGGAACCGCGATACATGTTAATTTGTACACACAGTAGCACTGCATATCATCAATGTGGAAACATCACAAACACTGTAGATGAGAGCACGCTAACCTGGTATTGTCGTGAGACCAAAGACTTTGGATCTGTGAGCCTCGAATGGGGGCTGCTTGCAACAACGGATATTTTCTACCAAAACAATGCTCAAACAGATGACGTAAACACTCCTTGACATAATCATATGGATATAGTTGAGAGCTAAATTAGTATTATGATTATTACCTTTGTAAGGACAGGGTTCATCCATGCGTGAGCACCGTAAGAAGTTCCAGCGAAGTATATGACTCCATTACTGTCACCATCACGAATGTAAAGAAGCTCTTTGAGGCTAGAAGCACGGTGACTGAACCGAACACTATTATATGATAGCTGGATGAGCCTGTCCCTATTGTGGGCACTGTGAAGAAAAATAGCAGAAAGAGCCTGCAATATGTAATTCATTGCAATTCGAAAACCAAAACTTAGCTAAGCAATCCTATCTTAAGCTAATTATATGTGTTTACATGCTCTGAACTAGCATCTTACATCTCACAAGCCTTGGGACCTTTATCAGCTGCAAGATACTGCAGAGCCTCATCAACCTGCAAGAATGAATGGTCAAAGGCCAAGTATTGATTGCTCCTTGCTGGAGATTTCAACCAAGTACAGAATGGCACCTACCATGTCTTTCCATTTTGAAACATGGCTAGAAAGGCAACAGGATTGCATCTGTAAATGAAAAAACCAGAAATAACCTATTAATCTCGATTTCCATAAACAGTTTTCTAAGTTCTGAATTCAAAGGATGCAACAAAGTCTGAGAAACTAAACTCACCTCTACTAACAAGGGAGGTGGCATTAGAGCAAACCTCACATAGTTGAGAACTTCACTTAAAGAAGCGATCCTATCCCCAAATACTTCTTCCAAGCTCTTATCTTGTAGGCACTGAGTAGCCTCCCTCCAGTCATGAATATGATCAACTATCGAAGCCCACCGGATGATTGCATTTAATACGCCCTCTTCCGTTGTCACACAGAGATCTGAACTCTGGAAGATGGTTTCATGCCTTGACTATCTGAAGCATTACCAGCATCAAAGGAATTTCATTCCTACACATATGCAAAAGTACCTCAAGAATTCTTTTAAATGAAGAAAGGTCAAGCTCTTTCAAGTGAGATCCGTGATTTATGCATGCATCAAAATGCTTTGCAAAGAAATCCAAACATCCATCCTCAAGCTGCTCACAACCCGGCAATGAAGCAGCAATCCGCAGAATGGGAATGACAGATTCCTGCACACCGAAGCAATTAATAGCTTCAGAAAACGGTTGGCATTTGCTTAAACAAAACGTATGATATATAAATTGATCAACATAGTAATCCAAATAAAATAACTATACCTCTGAGATCTCTTCCATTAGCTTTGAATTGCTTGCTGATTGAAGAAGAGGGACATCGAATCGATCAGCCAAAACTGTAAGCGATAGAAGATTGAGATCATCGATATCATTGAGTTCCAGTCTTGTAGCATACATGAACTTCAGCATGCATAATAACACATCATGTTGCACATCCTTGATATTGATCATAGAAAGTTTGCTCTCTTGCATCCCATTTGTAAACATCTGCATGAAATACATATATTACCATAGCTGATCTCTTCTCCTCCACGGATTCAAAATATACATACCATTGTTCAGGATGCAACATTCTCAATGTGTTTAGATACATCAACATGAACTCATCACACTAAGTTTGAGGCACTCCCACTTAGCACCAAATCGATCATGTGGCTCTTTAAAGAGAAATCTTACTTATGATTAGAAGTTACAAGAATTAGCTCATTATATCTTCAACTTTAAACTGCTGATTTACCAACTTGGTTCTACAGTGGAGCCGTCACACGGTTCTACTACATGTGACTTCTGATCAAGTTTCCATGCATATATGTTGTCCCCAAAGTCTCATCCCATGTCCAAGACAGGCTTTACAGGTACAGAAAATCAGCACAATGATTGTAGCAATCAAGTTCACTCCAGGTAATGACTTACATACTTATAGAGTTTGCAAAGCCCAATGGAAATTCCCGGTTTCATTGAATGGTATAGGTGTAGCACGGGCGAAAAGGTATTTCTTACTTATAAACGCAATCTCGATTTTATAATCATATGACAATAAAGCATTCTTGATGAACATGCTCACAGGCCATATAGACAGCATGTCTAGTATAATTTATGAGAGCATAGTAGTAGCATATTTTATGCCTCTCAATACAATAAGGCCAACTCAATCGTTTTAAAGCAAAAATTGCAGAATGAAGCAACCACAGAAGAGTTAAAGAGTAACATAGAAGAAAAACGATAACATTAACTGGCGCACACATTTGGGACAGACAACATCATGAGAAAAACCTTCATCTCCAGTGTGGCAGATCCAAACAGCTACTAATTTTCTCCTGTTGCAGAAAGATACCTTTGCAAAGGGAATACTCCAAGCACTGAGCACTAGTTTGTGAGCATGTGCCACGAATCCAATACCATCAATAAAGACATCGACATCACTGAACTCCCCATTGTTGAAGATCCCTTCCAATGCCAAGGGATCTAAGGGAGAGTTTTCAATGAAAATGGATTTGCTATCACTCGATTCCTCCCGAGAGTTGCACATGAGTTGCACAATGTCTTCACAAACACTGCCACTATTGGTTTCTTTCAAGGCTTCCCGGCATTGCCTTGTCAAGATGTCGAGGCCGAACTCATCAGAAACGGATTCTAATGCATTTAAATCCGAATATGAAAGCTGCATTCATTATAAAATGACCATTTTCATTTTTTTGGGGATGGGATTTCTACAGCAATCATGGCATCTGCAACCAGATAGTGAAAACAGAGTCCTTCACAAATATAAATTAAAAAATTCTATGCAATAAGAAAGGGAAGACATTGTAGCAAAACTCATCAGAAATCAACCATAATGCGTCTAAATCCAGCTAAGAGATCTGCATCCACTGTAAAACATAACTATTCTTCAATTGTATAGGGATGGGATGTGATTTCTAGCACAATGATGCCATCAATAATTGGATTGTGAGAATGGAGACTTCGACAAATAAAGAAAAGAATTTGTATGTATGATGAGCAAAAAAAATGCATGTTAAGTTATAGAACAGAAGGACACGGGAGAACTCATCAGAAACCAATTGTAATGCATCTAAATCTGGCTATGAAATCTGGAACCGCGATAAACAACCATTTCTCAGTTGTTTCAGGATGTGATTTCCAGCACAATGATGGCATCGATAACTGGATTGCAAGAACGGAATCTTTGACAAATACAGAGAAAAAAATGTGCGTATGCATGTAAGGGTATAGAACAAAAGAACATGCTGTAAAGCATGAAGTACCTGGGTCTTTCCAGTGTATATATATTGGAGAAAAGCATGTAAGACTTGGTACTCGATATGGGGAAGGCGGACTATATCATCTCCAAAGCTTGGGCTAAGACGGAATTTGGGGCAGCAACAGGCAAGCACAAGCCTATGGGTGGGGACGAGCCTCTCTTCGGAGCCCACACAGAAGTGCAGATCGGCAAAATCGTAACTCTCGAGGAATTGTCCGAGACCTCTCGAAACACTAGCAGAGTGAGGGGAACTCTTCTCCCATGGGTACTGATGTTGCTGTTGTTGTGGTTGTTGCCACTGCTGCTGCTTCTGCAGCTGTCGGCGATGAAGGAGATGATGCATCTCTTTGCAATGGAGAACCCTAATGTTGCGATAGCCGACATGCTTATCCCAACTGCTGAGGCCGACATACCGAACGCAGCGGCTGGTGTTATCGGGATGCTCCCATTCGAACAGAATCCCTTTGCCGGGGTCGCCTTTCCCGACACAGATATGGCCATCGAAGATGCTTATCCAGAAGCGTTCGAAACGGGAAGGGGAAGGGGAAATGACCACACCTGGGGCATCGAAGACGGGGATTCCATCCATCTCGATCTTGATGCGGCGGTTGCGATGGCTCCCGAGCACGATGGCATAGTAGGGATCGGGATCGGTGCGGTAGTGCTTGGAGCCCGCCTTCTCCTTGAGGACGACAGTGATGTCGTTGTCGGTGCAGGCCTCGAAAGCGATGCATCCGCGGCCGCCTTCAGGGAACATGAGGTTCTCATCGGCGAGCCATGCGCACTCGAAGGGCGGCACCACCAGCAGGTTGCTCCGCGCCTCTGACAGCATCATCGTCACCGCCATCGACGATGGCAATGATGCAGGAAACAATCAATCGCCCGCGAGCGCCGGAGAGGTGAAGAGTGAAGGGCGGATCGAATTGGGCATGGCGGAAGCGGGAAGAATGGCAGCGAGCAGAAGGTGCGTGGACAGTGTTGGCGAAGATCCGATCCATTCACAGTGTTCTTCTTTCTGTTGGGTCAGTCTTTTCCTGCATCTTCATCTGCATCTTCTGCATCTTCTTCTGCATCTTCTCCATCTTCTGCATCTTCTTCATCTTCTCCATCTTCTTCACCTTCACCACCATCCACCATCACCACCATCACCATCATCACCATCATCACCATCACCACCATACCATCATCATCATCGCATCACCACCATCACCATCACCACCAGCACCATCACCACCATCACCATCACCACCATCACCACCATCAGTATCACCACCATCACCATCACCACCATCACCATCACCACCCTCATCACCACCATCACCATCACCACCCTCATCACCACCATCACCATCACCACCAGCATCACCATCATCATCATCATCACCATCATCATCACCATCTGGGTTTTGGTTGCTGGACAAAGGTTGAGAAAACACTCTCACAATCAGTTCGGCCACAGCTTCAGGAACACTCGACGATAGCCCTGGCTCGGCTGTTCCGGAGCTGCCGATTGAATCACTCTCATAATAGAGCGAGTGAATCGATACTTCGGTTCTCTTGCAGTACTACCATTAACGAACAGAGCATTCGAAAAAAGATTCTGCTCTCCTGCTGACGATTGCCACCCTCCAGATAACAATGTAACAGTGTGCATAGTCGAACGCGGACATGACGAGCTTGGCACCCCCAAGCAACAGGCGGTTACAAGTGTACTGATTACGTAAAGAGGCTAATTACATAAAGAGGCTAATTATCTATTAAGAGATCATTAAACTCTTTGATGTCAAGACGTTTGTATGCACAAAGTCCGTCGCTCCCTTCCATTTGTGCTTTATTCGGGTTTTTCTCTCTCTTTCTCTCATTCACAAAAGAAGGCATCATCCCTAAATTCGGCATCGTCTAAAATAGTTCAAGAATATTGGATCTTGCAAGCATTTCATCTTGAAACCAAAATAATATAACCAACCATCTTACCTTTGCTAGCATTGAATAGAATAAAAAATAACACCTGAGCCTTGAACATTCGTCAAGGGCTCGTCATTTTTATATGTGGCTCCGCATTATTAGACCAAGCTCAGTGAGTTTGTGAGCATTTGGTTGGAGAATCTGATTAATCAAAGAGGATTAAGCCCTATATGATTGGATCAACAAGGAAAGAATAAAACGAAGAAAATGGTCTGAACTTGTCAGAATGGTGGCATTCCACAAACTGATCTCATACAGACCAAACAAGCTTAGCTTGGCTTAGCTTAGCTTACTGATCGAATTGCACGTTCAAGTGGGCAAAGCAATTGTCAGCTAGCAATTCGCAGCGATGTACACAGTCCTTGTCTTTCGAGATGGGCACCGCCTCTACTGTGATTACCACGGAACTGCCATCGATGATCACCTAGACATTTTTGTTTTTCGTTGTCTCAAACATAATTGGAAGAAGCTTTAGCTAGCAATCGTATACATATATAGTGCATATTCATCTATAAATGCATGCATACATGAGTATTCATGTGTATATGCATGCATACATTCATATTTACCTATATATGCATAGATACACGCATATCGGCTTATATATACATACATACATGCATACGCATACATATACAGACATTCATGTGTATATGTACATGTAAGATGCATATTCACATTTATATGCGTAATAGTTGCACTGTATCTATCTAGTAGAACTACCTCATGATGAGCTCACTATAGTTTTGTATAACCTCAAGGTCAATTATATCCATGCGCATAACAATTTGTCAAACCTATCAAGCAAACTAGCGTTGCAGATACAAGGTTGGCATGCTGGTTGTTACTTACCTGCACAACGTTGGTTTCGGAGATTCTCTGGATCTCGACCTTGCCCGTTTTTGACACCCACTTGCTCCTAGCACCAATAGCCAAATCGATGGCTTGCCCATCGAAGGTGAAAACCAGGATGTCAGTGCTGGTCCACGTCGCGATCTTCTCGGCTGCCACGTTGAATGTGTGGTCATCGAACATGATGCCGAGAGCTTGGACCCATGTGAAGTCGCGAGTGCGGCCATGGGGGCGGGTGCCGATGAAATGCGCAATCACGTGGAGGTTGGCGTCAGAGACAAGGCAAAAGTCCCCATCAGAAAGTAGAACATGACACCATCGCCGCCCACGAATCGAGGGTCGTAGCACACCGAGGAGTAGCCAGAACACTTGGGCTTGCACTCTTCACTGACCCAGAGGAAGGAAAGAGGATCGGCAAAACACAGTAAATATAAACATATAGAGCCGCGATAATTCCAGCCGATAGCAAAACAGAAGGTGAGGGAGACAGAAAAAAAACATGGGTAGGGTCTCTCGGCATCTCGCTCGACCATGAACCAAAAGTGTGTGCTTTTGCAGCTGGTCTGGCACTTGGCAGAGCAATCAATGAAGCAAGAAGGTTTGCTCGCGAGGGCACTGGGAAGGGCAAGTGAGCGTCTTGAGGCAGCACTTGCTGCGAGCAAGGCAGCGCACGCTCCTTGCCTGATGTTGTCGATAGCATCACATATTGCGTGGTCTGAGGATCCTCAATTGCAGCATCAACACCGCCCCTCATCATCATCATCATCACCACCACCATCATCATCATGCCCATCATCATCAAACATGAAGAGATGGTAAGAAAGACCACAATGCCTGTCATCTTGGCCATTCTATGCTCTCAAACCCACTCTTTCTTCAAGTTCTTCTTTTTCTTCTTCTTCATCTTCATGTAGTTCTAGTTCTCCTGAGGATGATCTTGAGAGCAATGCCACCGCTTTTATAAGGTCACTCACCCCATTAACATCTATTGCTCTTGACAGCATCCTGTGTTATCCATATACATGTCATCGACATGCCACGACATGGAGCAAAAACCCACTTCTCTTCCTCCTTCTTTGTCCTCATGTACACAATATTTTTTAGATGGCCTCCATAAACAAAAGCCTCTGATTCCTCTCATTTGTTTTGGCTCTCAACAGGTGCATAAGATCCTTAAACAGCATGACCATGCTGTCCTCAAACATCGAGTACTTGTATAATGTCCTCTCAATATATGATAGATCCTCTTTCCCAAACATTACCAAAGATCATGTGCCCTCCTGTATATCCTAATATATTCTCAATGAAAATGATGCTTATTAGAGAAAGTTTTGATGGAACCGAAAATCTAGAGGAGAATATTCACATCAAACATGTATCACAACTAATATTAAAACTAAGTACTCAAACTTGGGCTAGTTAAAACATAGCTATCAAAAAGACTGGCCCACATAATTTGCATTACTGTAATTAGAGGTGAAGATCACAAATTTTTAAAGTCCTTTGTCGGCCTTATCTTCTCGTTAGGTCAGGTTTGCTAAAGCATGGATCATCTTTGCGATGAGTAGGTATCAAGGGTTATATATTGATTAAGTATATTTGTTTGCCTATATATATATTGTATGTAAACAATGCGTACAACATGTTAGGTGTGTGAGAGAGAGGAATCACAAATAGAAGATAAAACTTTAACTACTCTTAATAGAGAAAACCCATTAATAGTTGTTAGTTAGGTTTAAATAGGAAAATAGTTAAGTATGTCCTAGATTAACATAAGAAAACAATTATTATACTTCAAATAATTAGAATATTAATAAGATTCAAAAACTTAATTTTAACAAGAATTACACAATCATGAATATATTAAGAATGTTTTTCCACCATTATGTATGGCAAAAGAATAAATAATACTTCTACTAGTAATAATACATAAGAAATATAAGGAAGAATGATTTAAGATACACAAACATTAGAGACTATACCAAAAATTGAATATCACTAAAAACAAATATTATTAAAATTACCACAACCTTCTAGGAGCATTTCATAGTAATAGATTTACTAATGGCGCTCAGTAGGTTTCTTGGGATTCTCTTGGGCTCCTTGAAATCACTGTAATTTCTCTATATAGTTTATGTATTTAGAGACTAATTACATAGTGTAAGTATGATTATGATGTAGTTAAATTTATATAGTTGGATTGAGAAAGGAGGAGAGTAACACTAGGGATCTAGATGCCCGAATGACGAGGCTAGGGTACCGTTTTATACTATAATCCTAGTTATTATTAGGAAACTACATTTTCTTCTAATTCTGTCCTTTCTCATTATCTTTTTCTATCTTTTACTAATTGTTTCCTCTCCATTCCTTTTTTTCACTTTTTATGCTCTCCTCTAGTTTCTAGTGGAGGTCATAGCAAAACACATATCCTCCATTACTTTAACATATTGTAGAATGCCAAGATGGAATAAAGGAATAGAAGTAGACCAGAATAGGAGAACCACACTTGCCTCTTGTATAGGCCTTCATTACTCTTATATAATCTACTCAGTTGGTTACATTTCAGATGCCAAGAACCTAGGTTAGTTTCTATCTATTTCTTGGTCATTTCTAATTGTGGTGAACCCCTCTACATCTCCCCCCTCACAAGGAGCTTCGGAGGGGGGGTCAAACTGTATGGTTGGAGGGCTTGATGCCACATATTTCTTCATGCGAACCACATGTGAAGTTGTCTGAGTGTGGTTTGATAGGCGTTCCAGTTGGTATGACATAGGGTGGATTTGCTCGAGGATTCTGTAGGGACCTATCCAACGATGAAGGAGTGACTCGCTTAATCCCCGTCGGCGGATCGGATAATACACTAAAACTAAATCTCCTTTGTGGTACTGAATGCGTCGCCCCTCGTCGTAAGCACGCCGCTGTCGTTGTTGTGCTATTTCTAGGTTGTGTTGTAATGCTCGTCGAAGTAGAGGTTGATATTGTTGTAGCCAGAGCCACCAATCGACTGCATCCGTGGATTTGGGTGTCACCGAAACCATGTGAATATTTGGGGGAAATCTGGGGTCACGACCGTATAGTGCCCTAAACGGACCAATACGGGTCGAGGTTTGGACGGATGTGTTATATGCATGGATTGCAAAGGGGAGGATTGTGTCCCAATCTCGATGGAGGGGGTCAACAAATACAGCCAATATTTGTTTTATAGCCCTCTTCATGCGCTCTGTCAAACCATTTGTTTGTGGATGGTAAGGCGTTGCGAAAATCTGCTCCATTCCAAGCGCCTTTGAGATGACTTGCATCACTTCCCCTTTGAATTGTGGACCCTGGTTTGACAATAGTTGAACAGGGCATCCATGTAAGAAGATGACATGTCGGAGCAGGGCATCTGCTACTGTAGAGGCGGTTGCATCTGGGAGGGCTTCGACAGCGCACCAACGAGTTAGGTACTTTGTCATGACTACTATGTATTTCTTGCCTCTTGTAGATGATGGAAATGGTCCCAAGAGATCCCATCCTACCATTTCAAACGGCTGTGTGACTGTGATTGGGCAAAGTTTCCCCACCTTCTGGTTTGGATTTTTAACTTGTTGGCAGATTTTGCATTCTATGATGAAGTTGGGCACAACTTGGCGCATCCTCGGCTAGTAACAGGTAGCTCTTATTTTCTGTAAAACCTTATAAAAGCCTAAATGGCCTAACAATAGGTGTCCATGGTACAATTGCAAGTAATGTTGCTGTAGGGATTCTGGGATGTAAATGCGTGGAGGGAATTCCTTCGAAACTTGATGTAGTACATGATGAATAAAGATATATTTTGGTTTGCTATGATTTGTCGCTGTTGTTCGGATGTTGGAGATAATTTGTTGTAGTTTATTGTCATTCAATTGGGCCTCTGTTAGCTAATCCATATGTAGCGGTAGTAGTTGTGATGTTGCTTGTTGCATAGCTTGGCAGTCCGTCCGAGATAGACTATCGGCCACTATGTTCTCACTGCCTTTACAATATTGTATCCTAAAATTGTATTCTTGTAGGGCTAGTGCCCAACGAAACAAGCATCCTGGTGGGTGATGCTTGTTGATAAGAGCCACTAATGGTTGATGATTTGTCTCCACAACGACAAACGTGTCATTGTCGCGTTGTCCTGCGCATGCGGTCGGAAGGGCGGGACCACAGAGGTCCTGGACCGAGGAATGTTAGACAGGTGGTGAAGCAGCGCAACGGCGTCGCAGCAGCAGACGAGCGGAAGTCGTGAAGGTAAGCCGGGCTCACGTCGTTCCGCGAGACCCATGAAACCTCGGGATCGTGGAATTCCGGAAGTCCGGAATCTTACGAACTCTACGAAAGTCCGCAAGTGCGCAAAGAGTCGGAACACACGAAATTTCGGGAGACCTGAACCTCACAGACTCTACGAAACACCGTTTGCACGAAAAGTCGGGTTGTTAAGAAACTACGGAATACACGGTGGCAGCGAGATGGAGATTTGTCGGGAGCACACGGGCGTCCCGCGGAGCAGAAGCAACCTCTCGAGTCCAAGGAAACGAAAATGAGGAGAAGCTCTAGCCGTAATCCAGCAGCACTTCGTCCTCCCAACCCCGAAAAAAAAAAGAGGGAA
>JBBBWG010018745.1:0-10357 GCA_037176905.1 Azolla pinnata
CGCCCGCGCTCGCGGCCGCCCTCCTCACGATCGCCGTCGCCCACCAGCTCTCCGACAAGCTCGCCCGCATCGACGACTTGCGGGCCCCACGCCGCCGCCACCATCATCACCATCACCATCACCATCACCATCACCATCATCATCGTCGATCGATTATCGATAAGATGGCGAATGTCGAGGATCCATGCACCGTGCGCGTCATTGATGACGACGGCGACCCCCGCTTCCCCGTCAAACGCCTCCTCGCCATCGCCCTCCTCGTGCTCTTCGCCTTCCTCGTCGTCCTCTCCTGCGCCCACATGCTTTGCTCTCAGCCGTGCCCATGCAGCTAGCTTGTAAACGAGCCGGCTGCTTCGCTGCTTTAGTTTCATAATCTAGTCTAGGTCCATATACTTAACTACCACAGTTCTGCTGAGTATTCTATCCGTGTGGATCTGTGGCCTGCGCCTGCCCTCAATATCTCTTGATCCGCACGGCTTGACTGACCAGAACTGATTCATCAAAGCACGTGCTTTGTGTATCAATCAGCTAATAATTACCTGATCATGATTCAGCTGAAAAATGATACGGTACTTTGACTGTAATTCCGCTCAGCTTGATTGGTCATGGTAAAAACTAATTTGACTCATCTTTTCTGTAAATTACACTTGTCAAGCGATCACTGGTAATTGGGCATGATCAGTATGTGTAGATCTAGAGCATGATCTGCATCAGCTACTACGACTACTTCTACTTCTACTTCTTCATCGTCGCCCAATATCCACCACACTCTTCACAACCAATTGAAATCTTATGCATTCTCATCCCCATCTCCTCAACAACTATCAATTCATGCGTTCGGACTCCAGCGCATACCATCCTTCTCCCTTTTCTCTTTTTTTACCACCATTGTAAAACACAGCTTTTAATAACATATATATATATATATACACACATGCATTCATGATCTGGTTCTCACAGCAGATGACTAGCTGGTTAAAGTACCAACAACGTCGCGGCGATGTTTCGGCAACGGGCTTGGATGTGCTGGTCTAAATGCCGATTTAATCTGGAATTGACATTGATGTATAGTTTTAACTTCGCTGGTAATTCTAATTAAGGCTCCAGCTCGCGGTAATCAAACCGTCTCACGAGAAGATCAAAATCACCCATAAGATCATATATATCAGGCACGTCGTGCATGTCCACTGTGGATTTTATATTGTGACTCTGTAATGATCAACGACACTGAGCTTTTCTAGAAACACTTGTTTTGTGTGTGTAAATGTATTATAACGCATTCATTATCAGTAAACGTAGTGCGAATGTGATTTATGCGGATTCCTTAATCATCAACAGGGCTTGATAATTCCATAATTTGAATCCCACAGCGGCAAAAACCGGTGCATGATGTTCTCATCATGCGTGCCAATGTCCACTGGATTGTCCAATACATCTACAAGACAACAAGCATTGCACATTATGGCAAATATGGATCACATCTGTCTTCATAAAACAACTTTTGTTTGTATTTGATCGATTACGTACGGTAATTTATATGGGTATATTCTTGTCGACTGTTAATATACGCATGTGAATCGTCCGACCAATGCTATGTATGAATGAGAAGTTGTGTGTGGTATGCGACTTCGCCAGATAAAAAATATTGTATCGGTCTTACAAAGATAACATGGAATCGGTGTTAAGAAGTTATTGAGAGCAACCTCTATGCATATGAACATTTTGGCGATCTTTCGGCAACAGGGTTGGATGTGCTGGTCTAAATGCCGATTTAATCTGGAATCGACATTGATGTATAGTTGTAACTTCGCTGGTAATTGTAATTAAGGCTCCAGCTCGCGGTAATCAAACCGTATGACGAGAAGATCAAAATCACCCATAAATAAGATCATACATATCAGACATGTCGTGCATGTCCACTGTAGGTTTTGTATTGTGACTCTGTAACGATCAACGACACAGAGCGTTTCTAGAAACACATGTTTTGTGTGTGTAAATGTATTATGGCGCATTCATTATCAGTAAACATCATGCGAATGTGATTTATGCGGATTCCTTAATCATCAGCCGGGCTTGATAATTCCATAATTTCAATCCCACAACGGCAAAAACTGGAGCATGATGTTCTCATCATGCCTGCCAATGTCCACTGGATTGTCCAATACATCTATGAGACAACAAGCATTGCACATTATGGCAAATATGGATCACACATCTGTCTTCATAGAACAACTTTTGTTTGTATTTGGTCGATTACGTACGGTAATTTATATGGGTATATTCTTGTCGACTGTTAATATATGCATGTGAATCGCCTGACCAATGCTATGTATGAATGAGAAGTTGTGTGTGGTATGCGAGTTCGCTAGATAAAAAAATGTTGTATCGGTCTTACAAAGATAACATGGAATCAGAGTTAAGAAGTTATTGAGAGCAACCTTTATGCATATGAACATTTTGGGGATGAACAAACTCTCGGAACTAGTCGAATCTCTTTCAAAACTAAGTTACTTCTCGTGCCACAAATTAAACATTCTTGAGAATGTCCTGAAATCCATCGCCGCGTTGGTGGTGCTAGTTAGCGATGATCCGTTGGGCTGCCCAAATGCAGAGGAGTTCCTTGGAACTGTAATTCGATCTAGATTATGGAGGAGAACATTGAATTGCATGCCTTTGTATTAACAAATATGCGTTTAAAATGCAGCTGCCTCCTATGAAGTGCAGAGGCGGTTCGATTTGCCATGCACCCTGCGACGAAAACATTTTCTCGAAGCTCGATTCTGAAGGTCAACGTTTTGGACAAGCGAAGAAAGTCAGGAATCTCTCGCATTTCCATGCAAAATTTAGAATTAGAAGGCAAGATTGATCGACTGATTAAATACACGACAAAGAGACGATTAGCCAACAAGATTAAACATAACAGATAGACTACATTAGTTTCATTACAATTGCGTCAAAGCCCCAAGAGCTGTTTATATATAAGACCTTGCCAATCTGCTGATAAAATAGATTATAAGCATTCTCATGTAAGATTTCGAAATGCATAGCAGACTATCAAGACAAAATTAATAAATCGATCACCTGACTGGTTCTTGACCCAATGGAACCCACTCGTTGGAAAAACAACATGATTGAGCTTCACATCTCAACCATAACCAACGTAGTGGATGGAACTATTAAGCTTTCGTTACACAATCACTCGCCCGCAAACAATAAAGAGAAAATCACCAGATTCGTTCTATCTATCTAGTTCTTTCCAAAAAAGAAGTATCCGCTCATTAGATATCAAAATCATAGCCATAAGGCCGAAGATTACACCCGATATATAGATCTAACAAAAGTTGCCTATCTATCTAATCCATTTGTTTTCGTCCTCTCTAACTTTAGCTAGCCAAAAGCTTTAGAAACACAACTCCTTACTCTTAGGGTCCCCAATATCCTAAACAAAAGTTAAATGAAATTGCTTGGAAATTCGCGAGCCATGAGAATAGAAGCTCATTATGGCGATTATTAATTGAACAGGAACAAAAAAAAAAAGGAATACAATTTGTTTCAAGATTTTAAAACAACAACAAAAAAAAACCCCCTTTTGTTGGAAAAGATGAGCATGGGAAATTTGAAAACAGATGAGAAAGAAGGGAGGAGAAACAAACAAAAACAAAAACGAAAAAAAGAGGGAGGGTGTTGTATCCGTTGGAAGGGAATCTTCTCTCTCTCTCTCTCTCTCTCAGACCATTTTTCTTCAAAACATGAAGGGGAAAAAGAAAAGAAAAGCTGAGGGATTGAAAACGAAGTGATCAATAATAATAATCAGCCGAATTTTATGAATCAAAACAGTTTCTTTCGCTTTCAAAGGTGTTATGAAGAAAATGCAAAAGAGATTCAGCAATCGCTAATATGTTCCTCGAATCACAATTGGAATTCAGAGCCCATTCTAGATAGATAGAATTCACACAAGAACAGAATAAGGAATGTTAAGATCATATATATATATATATATATATTGCCGAGGATCATCAGGAAATGAGCAAAGAAATCGAGGTTGAAATTTAGATGTGACATTGGGAGAAATTGGGGTGCAAAAAGTCTTTGAACATATATATATATATATATATATATATATAAATAAGAGGAGTTTGAGGTTATAACGAAGTTTTGAAGAAGAGAAAGAAAGAAAGAAAGAAAGAAGAGGGGGAGTAAAAAGGCTTCGAGAAAAAAGCCCCAAAGAAGAGAGGAAAGAAAAGAGCCCTCAAAAAGAAGTAAAGAGAAGGTGGTGGTGCTGAAGATTTCGAACTCCTATTTAATATTTTGGGGGCATAATTACCAGCGAGTTTGATTAATTTGATACTCGGAGATTAATTAGCAAAGATGTGATGGAGAGAGAGAGAGAGAGGGAGAGAAAAAGAACAGAGCAAGAGAGAGAAGGAAGAGAGCAAGAGAGAGAAGGGAACAGAGCAAGAGAGAGAAGGGAAACAGAGCAAGAGAGAGAAGGGAACAGAGCAAGAGAGAGAAGGGAACAGAGAGAAGGAAGAGAGCAAGAGAAGAGAAGGGAACAGAGAGAAGGAAGAGAGCAAGAGAAGAGAAGAGAATAGAGAGATAAGGAACAGAGCAAGAATAGAGAGAGAAGGAAGAGAGCAAGAGAGAGAAGGAAGAGAGCAAGAGAAGAGAAGAGAATAGAGAGAGAAGGAACAGAGCAAGAATAGAGAGAGAAGGAAGAGAGCAAGAGAAGAGAAGAGAGCAAGAGAGAGAAGGAACAGAGCAAGAATAGAGAGAGAAGGAAGAGAGCAAGAGAAGAGAAGAGAATAGAGAGAGAAGGAAGAGAGCAAGAATAGAGAGAGAAGGAAGAGAGCAAGAGAAGAGAAGAGAATAGAGAGAGAGAAGGGAAACAGAGCAAGAGAGAGAAGGGAACAGAGCAAAGAGAGAGAAGGGGAACAGAGCAAGAGAAGAAGAGAAGGAGAGGAGAATAGAGAGAGAATGAAGGAAAGGGAGAAGGAAAGAACAGAGCAAGAGAGAGAAGGGAAGGAACAGAGCAAGAGAGAGAGAGAGAGAGAGAGAGAGAGAGAGAGCAGGAACAGAGCAAGAGAGAGAGAAGAGAGAGAGAAGAGAGAAGAGAGAGAGAAGAGAGAAGAGAGAGAGAAGAGAGAGAGAAGAGAGAAGAGAGAGGATGTGAGGGGAACAGAGCATGCGCGCATGCATACATACCGCAGCGCATGCATACATTCGGACATCGCATGCACACACACACGTACATGCACGCACACATACATACATGCATGCACACGCACGCACACATACATGCATACATACACCCACACACACACCCACACATGTGCGCACGCACGCACACATGCATACATACATGCACGCATGCACGCATACATGCACGCATACATGCACGCATACATGCATGCACACATGCATGCACGCATGCACGCATACATGCATGCACACATGCATGCACACATGCATTCATACATCGTCGTCTTCGTCGTCGTCGTCTTCGTCTTCAGGTTCCCTCCATAGCCATAGCTTCTGCTGCTGCTTTCCTGCTCTTCTGCTGCTTTCTCCCTCCCTACTACTCCTACAAGCAGCAGCAGCAGCAGCTCCTTCCTTCCTTCCTTCTCCTGCCACTCTTTCTTCCCTTCTTCAGTTTGCGCTCTCTCTCTTCTCTTCTTCCGTCTGACTCCATTTGCTGCTCTGCTTCTTCCCCTGCTCCTCCGCCATAGCCGCCGCCCGCAGCTTCCTTCCTGCTCCCAGCCATGACCAACCAGAACCAGAAAGGAGACGACCACAGCCACCTGAAGCCGCAGGAGCAGCTGCCCAACGTCGACTTCTGCATCGCCAGCCCTCCGCCATGGCGTAAATCCCTTCTCTCCGAAGTTCTTCTTCTTCTTCTTCTCCTCCTTCTCTTCTCCTCTGTTTCTCTCTGCTTCTCCGAGCTTTCAACCGGTCTCTCTTTCTCCGTCTCTCTCCCTGCACTGCTCACCTGCATCCACACGGCGCCGCGGTAGTTTCTCATCTTCTTCTTCGCTGCTGCGTACCTGGAGGCGGCAATGGCAGCACAGGAGATGAAAACACCAGACGCATTTTGCTCTTCTCTTCTCTGTCTCTACCCCTCCTTCTTGCATTTGGTTTCGCCCCATCGCTAAGCTCTGGATCTCATGGTGAAAGGCCGACGAAAACATTCCTGTCTTTGGCTTCGCCTCCGTCTCCTTCCCCCCATAGCCATGGCAGCTGTTTCTTCCTCGCATCTGATCGACGCCCTTGTGCACCGCTCCTCTGATGGCCTTTCTGTTTTTGCGCAGCTCAAGCGATCCTGTTAGGGTTCCAGCACTACTTCGTGGTGCTGGGCACCTCCGTTCTCATCACCACGCTGCTGGTCCCAGCCATGGGAGGAGGAAACGTGAGTCGAAGCAAGCTCTTCTCCTTTCTCTTTACCTTCCCCATCATGTCAAGCACTGATAGATACGTCTTCCTCGCCACGGAGAAACCCTAATCCCTCCGCCATTGATGCTACAACACTCTGTTTTTGTTACTTTTTTCCACACAGGATGAGAAGGTGAGGGTGTTCCAGACCCTGCTCTTCGCAGCTGGAGCGAACACTCTCTTCCAATCGCTCTTCGGGACCCGCCTCCCTGCTGTCGTCGGCGGCTCCTACGCCTTCATCGTGCCCGTGCTCTCCATCATCTACTCCGACAGGCTCCAATCCATCCAAGACGAACGCATTGTACGCAAAATCTCCGGGTTTTCTGTCGGTTTTTGCTGCCTTTTCTTCTCTGCTGTTGCTTCTCTCCCATTCAGGGCATTTCGCCATGCATCGCGCGCCCCATTCCATCGCCCTTTCATCGAATCAATGCCCATCTTTGTTCAGCATTCGATCGTTCCACGAAACTGCATTCAGCATCATGCGTTTGCAATACTCATCCGTTCATTGTTTAATGTTTAGGGTTTAGGGTTTAGGCCATCGTTTCTAGTCCGGCTTTGCATCTCTTCCCTCACCAGATACGCCATTCTTTTCATTGCGACTCGCTAAATGTTTTGTTTTTTGTTTTGGGTTTTTCTGCTTTTCTGTGGGGTGAACTGAAGAGGTTCTTGCACACCATGAGAGCCATTCAAGGGGCGCTGATCGGGTCCTCGAGCATTCAGATCATCCTCGGCTTTAGTGGGCTATGGGGGATCTTGATAAGGTACCTTCGCAGTCCATATTCTAGTCCTACAGTTTCACAAGGAAGCCACCAAACTCCGGCTCTATTATCTAATTCCGTTTGATTTCCAACTGATCTTCGGAGCAATCTGTAGGTTTCTGAGCCCTCTATCTGCTGCTCCATTGGTTGGATTGGTAGGGCTAGGCCTCTTTGATCTAGGCTTTCCCGGGGTAAGTAAGCTATGATTGCGATGCTGAGAAAATGTTCTCTTTTCTTGCAATCTGCATATGCATTTTGTGGAGATCTGACGCCCATTTTCCACTTTACAGGTTGCCAAGTGTGTGGAGATCGGCATTCCTCAATTGATAGTGCTACTCATACTATCTCAGGTAAAAGACAACTGATCAACGTGGAGAAACAACAGCTCAATATGTGCAAAAATTAATGTGAAAGAAGTATTGATAATCCTTTTTCTTTGTCCCCCTTTGCTTCGGCTTCAAAAACCGCAAACAAACAAAACAATCAATCGATCAGTACTTGAAGAACAAAGGAGGCAAACTGAACATGTTCGAGAGGTATTGCATCTTACTGGCTGTTCCGGTTATATGGGCGTATGCGCACCTGATAACCGTAAGCGGAGCTTATCGTCGGGCACCAACCCTAACTCAGCTCCATTGTCGAACCGATCAGTCCGGGCTAGTGGAGTCTGCTCCATGGTAATCATCTACACATTCATATCTACTATGGATCTAACTAAGGGGGGTTTAGTTTATGTATGTTAAAACAATGTATCTTTGTGGGATTCTATGTTGTGGTATTTTTGCATCTAGTGGAGTCTGCACCATGCTAATCACCTACACATTCGTTTCTTCTATGCATCACGTACACGTCTATGTTTATGGTCTAGTATATGCATAATATGTGAATGCAATATAATGGCCTCAGGGTTTGCATCTATTTTAAAGGTGCAATGCAAACAGGACACTCTATTGGTACAGATTAATCTCTGCCTTGTAGGTTTGTACATGTCTAATGCTTTTGTCTCCTGCTTTCTTTCCAGGCTCCGAATTCCTTTTCCATTGCAGTGGGGAGCCCCAACTTTTGATGCTTCCCATGTTTTTGGAATGATGTCATCTGTGATTGTCTCCATGATAGAGGTAGGTAAAGCAATCGAACAAGTAAATGAATGAAAAAATATATAAATAAACGGCTAGTCGTAATTAGTCAATACACATGTAACTCATTTCACTGACTTAGGTTGTGTGGACAGACAGGCCTATTTGTACATACTATCTATTTCGGTTTGAGAAAACGGAGAACCCTAATTCATAGACCTACCCTTTTTTAATTGTAGTCAACTGGAGGTTACTATGCAGTAGCAAGATTCTCGAGTGCGACCCCACCTCCACCATTTGTATTGAGCAGAGGAACAGGATGGCAGGTGAGGATAAAATCTTTGAAAAAGCAGAAAGAACAAAAAGCACTTGAGAAAAGGAGAAAAAGTGGAACTTCAAATTTGAAAAACAAACAAACGCTTCTAAAAGCAAATGGGGAAAGAGATCCTATGACGGTTCTCTCTCCCATCTGAGTCAAAGTTTTTAATACAACATTTGGAACTTTTGCTTGGCTTTTGCTTTTGTATTTTTAGTCAAAAGTTTTAATAGGTTCCTCTCAGTGATTACTTTGTTCAGTTGCTTAAGCGTCCATATTTTATTTATTGATTCTGGACCGAAAACAGGGGATTGGTCTACTGATTGACGGTGTGCTGGGTACTGTCACTGGGTCAACTGTTTCAGTGTAAGGCATTCTGTTAGCAGTATACCTGACTAGTATTCTGTTAGAAATCTTTAATCTCAATTGGTTTGAACATTTGGCAGTGATAAAATCAATTTCTCTTTCTATTCACCGTTGTATTTTTTTCCTGTTGCAAAAATTAGTACCTGTTCTCATAGTAACATCTTCTATTGTTTCTGTTTGCTTCTGTTCTTTTGACAGAGAAAATGCAGGGCTACTTGGTCTGACTCGTGTGGGAAGCCGACGAGTGACTCAGATTGCTGCTGGGTTCATGATCTTCTTCTCTTTATTTGGTAAAACAGATAGTTGGAGCGTTTGAATTTATCAGATAAACACAACTTTGACGATAGCCATCTTTCTATCATAATGGCTATCTTTTTTGCCTTTGATGAACTCGATTACGATTAGCATGTTTTTATGCCTAGGTAAATTCGGTGCCATTTTTGCTTCTGTGCCTCAACCTATAGTAGCTGCCATATTCTGCATCCTTTTCAGCAAGATTGGTAGGATTTCTGTTGAGCTGTAATGATATTTTTACGCTTGCATACTGATTCATCGATTGTCATAGCCATTAATTTGGTAATTATACTGGAATTTGATTAGCATACTGAGTGTGATACTGATTGATCAAATTAGTGGGATGCGGGTTCTCCTTCCTTCAATTTGTGAACATGAATGATTCGAGGAGCAACTTCATCCTTGGCTTTTCGGTGTTCATGGGCATCTCTGTGCCCCAATTCTTCAACGAGTATGCAGCAAAGGCAGGGCATGGTCCAGTTAGGACCCATTCACACTGGGTAAAGTTGATTATCGATCGTCTTTTGTCATCATGATTCACATTCATAAGATAGTTTGGGATAAGAATGATTGTGATCGGAGTGATAGGGTTGGTTTTCTCTGTGTTTTTTTCTTATTGGCCTGTAGCAGATCATTGTTGATTTTTCAATGGTTTCTTATTGTGGGTTTTTGTGTGCTTTGTTATGTTCTTTCAATTCTCATTGTCAGTTCAACGATTTCCTGTTCGTTATTTTCACCTCGGCTGCAACTGTCGGATTCCTGGTAGCTATTGTTCTGGACAATACACTGCACAAGAAGGAAGCGAAGGTGAATCGAGGTCGCCATTTCTGGAAGAAGTTCCGGACATGGAAGGGCGACCCTCGCAATGAAGAGTTCTACTCTCTCCCTTACAACCTCAACAAATTCTTCCCACCCATGTAAGCATGGAAGAAGTTGTCGGGCCTGATGCAGAAACACATCAAGGAAGACTTACCACTACTACTAGGATTCATGGATTATATACACAAATATATATGTCCTCGACGAATATAGAATTCATGGGTTGTGAACTCTAAAGAGCCATAGCCATAGCTACCCATACTGAGCTATCATACTTATCTATATCCATCATTACCCATAAT
>JBBBWG010018767.1:0-14323 GCA_037176905.1 Azolla pinnata
GCATGCAACTAAAGTGAACGCCACGTGGGAGACATGCAACTAAAGTGAACGTCACGTGGGAGTCATGCGACGGAACTAGAGATGCGAACTAGAGTTCCTTCATGCAGGGGAAGCCAAGCTTGTAGAGGGGATTTTAAACCCTAAATCTCTTATTTAAGGGTTTTTTAGGGGAGGTAAGACCCTAGTCTACAGAATCGGCAGAACTCAAAACCCTAAATCTCTGATCGAAGCCAAGTCTTCAGAATTCTAAACCCTAATTAGCTAAACTGGAAACCCTGATTCTTAATCTCAGCTTTGTAATCCAATTCTTCTGAATTCTAAACCCTAATCTTATACTTTCACTATACCCCAATCCTTTTTTATTCCGATTTCGGGATTTGATTGTAATTTCTTCTCTATAATAAAGAAACTATTTCAAATTTATATATTCAAGCTAAATTATCAGTCTTCACATCTCGGTATTTGGAATCCTCTGGTCGGAGGCCCCGGGGTCCTGCCTCGACGTTCACGCATCCTCGTCGTAATTTTGCGACATCGGAACATCCCGAGTTTGTGGTTGGAGGCTCTCCACTGCGGGTCGAGACTTTTGTGTTGGCTCTGCGCTCCTTTTCTCCTCCCCTGCCAGGCAGTGACGCCTCTTCGTGAATCGGCTCACACCACTTTTACAGTCTCCCAGTCACCTGTTAGCTTGCTTTCCGTAGTCGCATATTCAAGCAATGTTCCAAGATCATGTTGGTCTCGGACATCCACAACACGCAGAAACATAACAACCTTGTGCAGTACAAGGAGCGCTTGATCATGTGCAGATAACATCCCGAAATGACTCTCAAATTCAGAAAATAGCTCCAGGACCTTCAACCCTTTGTTCAGCGTCTCCCCGAGTCTTCGAAAACCCTCCATGTCGCCTTAGAAGAGTCTTCCATTGCTTATGCCGTCTTCATTGCTTCTTCAAACTCCGGCCAAGTTGGGTGTTGTTGCTGCAGCTCACGGAGACTCGCTTGAAGACGATCTGTAGCCACTCGGTTGAAAGAAGTGACTTGATAGCCCTCCAAGATCCCGCATCGCAGCATTTGTACCTTGTAGTCTCACAAATAGCGAGTCGCATCCTTTCCATTGAATTCTCCATTGTGCTTCACAATACGTTCAATTGTCGATGCAGCTTCTGATTTCGCACGTTGCTCCTGAAGCATCCTCTCGAATAGAACCATCATGTTGATCTCTGCTGGCTGGTTCTCCATCTCCTTGTTCACCTGTTTCATGTTAGGTTCACCACTTGTGTCGTGTCGTACGTGTCAGAACCAGGGAAGAGATTGAACAATTGAAAGAAGATATAAGAGTAGAGAAGAAGAGAGGAGAGTGGATGGATAACAGAAGAGTGAGTTTATTAGAATAGAATGAGTACAACAGCAGTTGGATACAAGAAAAGTTTTAAGGTTGAAGACTGGCGTTGACTCGAACTGATTTGATGTGATGTATATGGCTCTATTTATAGGATTAGCCTAGAGATTTCTAGAAGGTTCTAGAATGTTCTATTCCTAGAATATTCTAGGATACTCTAGAAGGTTCTAGAATGTTCTAGAAAGTTTCTAGAGTTTTCTCGTAATACAATAATAACTATATCATGAAACACTAGCCTTTAATATTTTACGTTCTGATAAGCTACTTCAATGGTTAGGTTTCCCTATCATGTAGTACAAGATCCTGGGTTTGAATCCAGGGGAAACCTAATGCTCATTGATTCCTTATACTATCCCCCTTTTAAAACAACGAGTGGAAGGAGTCCTTAATAAATGCAAGCTCGGGTTTGTTGGGATAGCGTCAATAGAAGTTGTTGATAAGAGTTTGAGCATTACAAACATTATCGACGGGTTCCCATGTGCAATCACTCGGAGAATAGCTTAAGCTTTTCTTGTATCGAACTCCTCTTGTACTCATTCTATTCAAATAAACTCACTCTTCTATTATCCATCCACTCTCCTCTCTTCTTCTCTACTGTTATATCTTCTTTCAATTATTGAATCTCTTCCTTGGTTCTGACAGTTTGACTCGAACTAATTTGATGTGATGTATATGGCTCTATTTATAAGATTAACCTAGAGATTTCTAGAAGGTTCTAGAATGTTCTATTCCTAGAATATTCTAGTATACTCTAGAAGGTTCTAGAATGTTTTAGAAAGTTTCATAGTTTTCTCTGAATACAATAATCAATGAAAAACTAGCCTTTAGCATTTCACATTCTAATAAGCTACTTCAATGGTTAGGCTCGTATTACGAGATCCTGGGTTCAAATCTAGGGGAAGCCTAATGCTTATTGATTCCTTACAGTACGGTTTCGGATCTTCGCGTGAGTCGGGCGATGACCACTGGGGTCCTGGATGAGGAGAAGTAGAGAATGAAAGAGAGAAGATCAAGATAGATTGAGAAAGGTTTATAGATTAATTGTTGAGAATCTATCCGACAAGCTTCTGATGATTGTTGATGACGATCTTCTAAATTTATGAGTTGATGAATTCCTGGATTTGTGAGATGATTTTCTAATACCGAGTTGATGATTAGTGCTTCAACTAGCCCTATTTATCTAGGTGAGAGAAGATATGCATGCTAGTTGTGCATGCGTGCATGCACACTAGTCGTGCATGCATGCTTTTGTTGTATGGAATGCACATGATATGCTTCTATGATATGTGGATGCATCTACTCTCACTCATGAGACATTCGTGCAGTGAAAAACTCTCAAATTAATGATGTGGAGGTATAGGGTTTAAGTCTTTCCCTATGCACATATAATAATGATTTCTTGATATGGTCATTATGCTCACATTTTTACTATTTGGAAGGAGTGTACCGCGTACACTACGACACCGATGTTGATCTGATTGATGATGATCTAATTCCAATGTGCATGCATGTCGTGCATGCACACATGCACACTAGTCGTGCATGCATGCTTTTGTTGTATGAAATGCACATGAGCTTTGCTATATGAATGCATTTGGTCTCACTTATGAGACATTAGTGCAATGGAAAATGTAGAGCCTAATAACGTGGAGATACAGGGTTGAATTCTTTACCTTGTGCACGTATAGTACTAGTTTATCGATATGTTATCTATCCTCATATTTTTACTATTTGGAAGGGGTGTACCGTGTACACTACGACACCTGTAGATCATGGTGGCGATGTAGATGTGCCAACTGACACAGATATGTTTGATCAATGAGACGGGATAGTACTACCATCGACAGCAAATACAATAGCAAATCCTTTAGGAGATGTTGCTACTTGATAGCTTGATGACGTCGACAACGTTGAAGCTAGGATATTTAATGATGCTGACAATGATCAAGCTAATCAAGATCCAGTTGATGAATCAATCAACACCAATGCGTCCATAGATTTATGCATTGATTGATATCGATGAAGATGCTAATCTCTCCATTGATATTGATATTGATGACAGTATTGATATAGATTTATGCCGACCAGAACTCATGATGACAATATTTTAATAATAGATATTGATATTGACTTTATGTTTGCATAAATACATGTATACACGTAAATATCATTTGTATATATATGTTCAGTATAGTTGCATCTATGACGCGGCCAAGTTGCAACATAGTCGCATCTAAATTGCAGTAAATTAGCGTTAACTACGTAGTATAACAAGTAGTACACTTTGTGGAAAATTTGCAGCCAAATGGGATATTAATTGCACATTTTGCCATGACTTTGCTACAACATAGACATTCTGTTTGCTGCAACATAGTTACAAATTACCCTATATTATTAGCCTGTACTCACCTGAATATGCATACATACATGCATATTTGTCTAAACACACATTTTTTTATGCATCTTTATGTGTATATGCATAGATATATGCATATTCGTCTATATATGTACATGTTTGATGTATATTCACTTGTAAACAGTTAGATAAAGGCATATTCACCTGTATATGCATACATACATGCTGATTCACTTGTATATCCATGCATAAATGCATATTCACCTTTATATGTACATGTCTGATACATATTCACATGTATATGCATAGATACGTGTATATACACATAAATATTCATATATTCATGCATATTGTTAGCCCTTCAGATGAAAATCTAAGACTAGGTCGTGGTTGAATACAAATGGTAGTACGATCGTAAATTCCGACACTTATTCACCGCATAGAAGACAAGACAGTGTGCGCAAAGCTCTTTGTATTGCTATTAATTCCCTTCGTCCCGGACTATTTTCGGACTCCTTACAAGTAAGCCTCCATGGCTTTACATAGAATCTTGGTACCTCTTCGGATCTCCAAGAAGTCTTATTACAACACGTCGGTTCGGATCTCCCTTCGTAGAATTTTCCGATTTTTCCGACTGGTCTTATTCTCATAATTTCCGTAATATTACGAATTTACGACTTACGTCGTACTTTCGTAATAGTCCGGCCAACACTATGGCACGCTCGTGGGACAGTGTTCCACACGTCGAACCCATAGTTGCTCAAAAAATAAAAAACACAATACACTACAATACAATACGAGGTTTTCAATCCTCGTGTAACACATGCAGAATCGACGGTTCTGCGGAATCGTCCTCCTCCATATCATCTTCTTCTTCTGGAGCCTACGTCTTTGGCGCCGCAAGTACGAATGGTTCAACAACAACTTCCATCTCCACGTGCATAGCCCGAACATGCTCCTCATGTCGCTCTAACAACTTAGTGAATTCCTCACGATGTGTGAGAGCTATCCGCATAAAGTCCGTTGTTAGATTCTTCTGCACTACTTCGCAGTGGGCCTTGTCCAGCTTCCAAAATCCCGGTCCACGAAGTTCCCGGTTGGCCTTATCCGCCCGAAGCACTTGCAATTCCGCCGCTTGTTCGGACCAGCTTTGTAATGCCGTAGCCGTTGCGACCTCTATCTCGGCTTTTGTCTTTTCCCGGAATTTGTCGATTATCCTTCGTAGATTGGCCTAAGCAAGGCACATCTTCTTTCCAAGCTCCTCCTATAATCGGTCGACATTCTTTTGAAGCTCTTGTCTGACACTCTGAGCCTTTCGTACGTCCTTGCGCAACACCGCCGGTTCCATCTTCAATGGTCCTAATTCCTCCTGAAACTGTCGGGTACGTCGGACTGCGCCATTCTTTTCTTCATTAAGCTTCGTAACTTCCGCGGTCAAACTTGCGACTTCCTGTTGTAACCGGCCATTTTCCTCGGCCGTTCTTTCGACATCCGCCGTAGGTCGTGTTTGAATCCGCTTCCACTCCGCGCTTCTCTTTTTCTGCTCCTCCTGAAGAAACTGAAAAGCATCGGAAATTTTTGGTGCCTCTTTTGTTGCTTCCTCCGCATCCGCCTTGGCCACGCCAAGTCGTCGTTTGAACGACTAGACGTCCGCTTGAGCTTCCGTAAGCTGTCCGCGTACTTTTTCCGCATGAGTACGAGCCCTTCGTTCCGCCTCGAGCTCCGCTCGTACCTTTGCCAGCTCCGCGTCCTTAGCGTCCAACGCCCGTCTGAGTGCTCCTTGCTCTTTTTCGGCTTCCGTGAGAGCCGCAACTTTCCGCTTGAGTGCGTCTTCACAGTAGACGACGCGCCTTTTCCATACTTGCATGTCATGCTCCACGGTCGCCGAATTCTGAGCTTCAATCCTTTCGCTTCATTCGCACACTTTCTCTATCATCTTTTCCAGCACCATCATGATTTCGTTCGCTTCTTCGCACACCGAATGAATCTGTGTCTTTGCCTGCCCTCCACCAGCCATCACGGCTGTAGCCGCCGTACTAGCGGGACGGTTGGCTTACCAAAACGGTCTCGACCTCCCGTTCGGTTTCCTCCCGCTCTTGTGCGATATCCTCGGCCGCTTTGGTTGCTTCAAGCGTCGGTGCGCCGACCGTCTCCACGACTGGCTCCTCGCCTTCGGTCGGTGGCCGCACCTCATCCGTACTTCGTACGGGTTCGACAATTCTTTCCTCCTGTACACTCGCCACCTCCGTGGCCAAACCTGCACCTTCCTCCGCGCTATGTACAGTTGGCATCAAAATTTCGGCCGTACTTCCCGGCCTTCCTTCCTCTTCTACGGCTTCCGCGATTGGTGCGGAGCCTGTCGTCTTGAGCCTTATAACGATACGGCCCTCGGATTCTCGTAACGCCGATATCCTCCTCTTCTTTCTCCGTTTCTCCTTCGGCAATTTCCTCGGGGGTTCGGGAGCAGCATGCGTTATTTCTTCCTCCTCGAAGGTCATGATTTCCACCTCCGAGTCTGACGCTGCCGCCCCTTCTCCGACCTGCGGCGTGTCGGCATCCCACATTTGGGGTGTGATCGGAATCCGTTCCCCGAGATTCCAAGTTGGAATCTGGACCTCCGATGCTTCCGCTACTGCCGCCGCCGTGGTTGCTCCGGATTCCGGCTCTGGTACCGGCTCAGGTGGCTCGGCCTCTGCCTCTGGTGCCACTTGTCGTACAGCCGTTGAATCCGATGCTGGTGCCGCCGGCTCGACTCCTTCGATCGGCGGGTCCGGAGACCGGAAACTGTACAACTGAAATCGGACCTGTTTCCTGTGTCCTTGACACCGGTCGACGCAACCGCTTCCCTATCCTCCACGGCTCTTCTTCTACGGTTGCCGCTTCCAGAATGTGTTCCGGAACGGGTGACGACCCCGATGTCCTGATCTCCCAAATCAGTTCCAGCTCGGGCACAGCCGACGCCTTTCCCTTGACGGGATCTCGGCTCGCTGGGCGCTCCTTCGGTTCCAGCCCGGGCACCGCCGGATCTCGGCTTGCTGGCCGGCTCCGGGGTTGTTCCTTTCCCGGCGGTGGCGGGTATAGCACGCCCAACCAATATGCCAGTCTGGGGGCACAGTTCTTCCGAGTTTCCGTGACCTCCCGGATCATGGCTTCCGACGTGATAACGGCCCAGTCGAGGGCCCAATTCTCCCAGCCGGCAATGATGATGTTGCCGCAGACCTTGGTCACCACGTAGAGGCTCTGTTGCAGCAGCATCCACTGCATGCAAAAGCTGGCGTACTCCTTGAACGCCGCGCTCCTCCCGTTGGTCACTTGGAACGACTTTGCTATCGGCGAATACTCGCCGAAATACTCGGTGAGCATCAAGTCGTCGTACATCTCGACCCGCTTTTCTCCGCCTTCCTCCAAGTCCAGGAAAGCCCGGATGGCTTCCGGGGACATCTTGTCAATGTCTTCCCGCGCTAAGGCTTCGTCCAGGTTTGCCCATGGCGTCGCTTGGCCGACGCGCAAATAGCCGCCTAGGCCTCGTTGATTGAGGCGAGCCACCAGTCGGGGGGACGTCTGTTCGGTTGGCCTCATATTTGCGATCGCAAGCGCTCGATTTCCGTTGCAGAAACAATAATAGGAATAAAACCAGTTTGTCGTCGAAGCGGTATTTATAGCCTTTGGCTCGGCGGACTGATTTTCTCTACGAAAACCTGATTATTGTGATTAATAGCGTGCGCCACCCTTCCTTTAATAATTATGGCGCGCCGCAACCGAAAGTAATAATAGCTTCCTGCCGGTCACGTCGCTTTTGCCTTTCTCAGATTGCCATACCAAGTAATCATTGCTTTTCGTCGCCAGTTCTCGGAAAAGCAAGTGAGAATATGCTGGTTTTCACACGTGCGAACCTGCGTCGACTGTCCGCACGAGCGATAGTTATTCTTATTGATTGCAGTACAAGGCTATTAACTGCTTCAAATCCCGTGGTACTACCGACCAAATCTCGCGGAAATTCACCGAATCTTTCCCGAATCTTTCCGAAACCTTTTTTCAGTTATAATTTTCCGGATCCTTCCGGACTCTTGTTACATGGCCGCACCTTTCCGGAATTCGTACTTTCCGGAATGTTCCGCACCTCTCCGGAATTCGTACTTTCCGGAATTTTCTGGAATTTCCCTCCACACCTTTCCAGAATTCGTACTTTCCGAATCTTTCCTTTGCACGGTCGCCCTCCTTCGACCACACCTGTTTTTCCTACTCCATAAGCCACTATCGTACCTTTCGCGATATCCGACTCAGATTCCTCCGATCCCGACTCAAGTCCGTCTGAGTTGCTGTATCTACTATCTCTCCCAGCCTGATATGATCGCGTCGCCACTTCCGTCACCTCACGGAAGGCATACTACGGTGGGTCCTCTGCCGTACTTACTGTCCCTTCAGCCTAGTACGACTTCGTCGGATCCCCGCCGTAAAGGTACGGCTGCTCTACTCTAAGTCCGTGGCCTAGACTCCTTTCGAAGCCTCGCCGGAACCGTCCTTGGGAAGAAAAGGGTTGGGTGGCAACTTTCCGTAGTATGGCTTTAGGCGAAATCCGTTCGCCCATTGGGGTAGTACTTCCCCGGAAAGAGTGCCGAGTTGGTACGTGTCGCTTTCCTCGTCCACGATCCAGTACAGTTCCGTCCATCGTAACCGTAACTTTCCGGGCATAAGGCCGGAATGGGACTAAAAAAGTAGTACGGCTTTGTCTTTACCGAATCGCAGTTCATTCCGTTTTCGGTGTCGGTCTACGAATTTCTTTCGTAGTCGTTGTTCATGTTCTAGTGCCTCCATACTCCGGATTCGCTCCTCCTCGAGTCCTAATAACTTCACCACCTGTGCATGTTTGGATTCTAACTCGTTAAGCTTGTGCTCCATCTGAATCCTTAGGCTTGGAACGATGAATCTGATGGCATAACGGCTTCCAAGCTGAATGCCATTCGGAATGGTGTCGACTTTATACTAGTTTTATAACTAGTCCTGTATGCCCATAATGCGGAATGCAACTTACGGTCCCAGTCCGTTCAATTTGCTTCCACGATTTTCCGCAAAATATTCTGCAGGGTCTTGTTCGTACTTTCCGCCAGGCTGTTTCCCTGCGGATAGTACACCGTACTCTGACGATGGACCACTGCGTAATGCTGCGTGAGGCCACGCACTACGTCATTGACGAAATGCGTCCCTTGGTCGCTCACCAGCTCTATGGGACATCCATAGAGACACCATATATATACTCGTACAAAAACTTGGCGGTGGACGAAGCTATATTGTCCCGTAAAGCTTTTGCCTGCACCCACTTTGTGTAGTAATCCGTTGCGACGAGTATATATTTGTTGCCTGTTTGGGCCGTTGCAGGTTGAAACGGGCCGACGAAGTCGAGGACCCATTTCTGGAAGGGTTTGAGCGGTACAACGGGTTGATGTGGCATCCACGCCGACTCCTGAGGTTGCCCCGTTCTTTGGCACACGTCGCACTCCTTCGCGAACAGGTGTGCGTGTGCAACACCATTGGCCACCATAATCCGCTCTGCCGAACCTTCCGTGCCATAATTTCGCCTGCATAATTCCCGCCGGCCACACCACTGTGGCATTCTCGCAGAACATCCTCTTGCTCGTCCTTTCGTACCACCCCCGTCTCAAGACTCCATCCGCGGATTTGTGGTACAAGTTTTCGTCCATCAGACTAAAGGCGCGGTTGCTTACTCCCAGCCGTTTCCATTCCGCTTTCGACAATTCCGCGGGTGTTACTGTCATTACCTCTGCGTCTGGAAGTCGTCTGCCACCCCTGCAAGTGCTTCTCCAGATTCCAGCCTCGAGAGGTAATCTTCCACCGCATGTTGAGCACCCGGTCGATGGACTATATCGAACTCCTACTCCTGTAAGAGCAAAGTCTACCGAGCTAGCTTGCCCGTCAGCGATGCTTTGGACACGAGGTACACCAGTGCCGAATGATCTACGTGGAAGCTGAACCTCTTCCCAAGCAGATAATGACGAAATTTCGTCACACTGTTGATCATTCTGAGAGCCTCCCGTTCGGTTGTCGAATAGTTCTTTTCCACCTTTGACAATCGTCGCCTAGCGTAGTACACTGGTCGGAACCAGTTCTTTTCATACTTCTGCATCGATACGCTGTTGATTGCTATGTCTGATGCGTCCACAAATACGTGGAACTCCCGTTCCCAATCCGGGGGTTGTACCGCTGGAGCGTGTGTCAGCAAGAGTTTTAAGGCTGCAAAAGCCTTTTCCTCCTCCTCAGTCCACGTGAACGGTTCCCTATGAACCACCACGTGAAGGGGCGTGGCAAAATCCGCCAGATGGCGAATCATCCGATTATGCCACCGAATCTGCCCCAAGAATTGACTGAGAGCTTTGGCGTTGTGTGGCGCTGGAGCTTCCAAGATAGCTTTGACCTTTTCGGGGTCCATTGCAATTCCGTCCTTGCTAACAATGTGTCCTAGCAGCATCCCACTGGTTACTGCAAAGGCACACTTCGCCGGATTCAGGCTCAGTCTCGCTTCCCGACACTTCTTAAGGCATAACTCGACGTGTTGCAAGTGCGCCTTACGCATTCCGAAGACCGCAAAATCTTCTAGGAACACTTGGATAAATCCAGGGATATATTCTTCAAATATTTCCATGATAATATGCTAGAAGGTAGTTGGGGCCCTCTTTAGTCCGAACATCATGACGACTGCCACAAAGACACCCCATTCTGTGACGAACGCGGTTTTTTCCTGGTCCTCTTCGGCCATCCGAATTTGGTTATATCTGCTTAATCCGTCTAGAAAGTTGTACATCTCGTGCCCAGCTTCTGTGTCGAGGACACCATCCGTAAAAGGTAGGGGAAAAGCGTCCGTGATGGTTGTTGCGTTCAATTTCCGATAGTCGACGTAGACCCGCAGCTTGCCATTTTTCTTCGGCACCACCACGATCGGGCCTAGCCATGTTGCCCGTTTGACTGGACTGATAAAGCCGACCCGAAGAAGCTTGTCAATCTCCTCTTTGACTTTTGCTGCATAATTCGGGTTCAGCCGATACCGCTGTTGCTGCACTGGAATTGCATCCTTTGCCAGGTTTATCTTGTGATGATGAAACTCTGGATTAAGCCCCTTCATGTCCTCATAGGACCATGCAAACACGTCCTTGTAGACCCGGAGGATATTGTCCAACTGTTCCTTGAATTCCGCGTCCAGCTCCTTGGCCACCAAAACGTTGCGCGGTTCCTCTGTTGTTCCCAGATTCAGCTCCTCGAGTTCAGTTGGCCGAACTCGTTGGGACACCGCCAAGTCCTGTTCCAAGGCTTCCCTGGCCCTGCCGAGTTCGACGACCGCCGCATCAACAGAATCCTGATACGGCTCTGCTTCCTTCACGACATCTATCTCGTATAGAGGTACCAGGGTTGGATTCTCTTGAAGCAAGGTGTCAGCTTCCTCCTCCGTTAGGCCCTCCAGCATATTTACGCTTTCGACGTATACTGGAGCCGTGGCCTTGTCCGGTGCACGACACTTCATCGTGTGTATCTGGATCTTCCTTCCTGCCCGCCGAAATGTTAGCACGTTCTTTGGCCATTCGTGCTTCATTCAACTTGTGTGTAACCATGGTCGCCCCATGAGGATGGGGTAAGCATCCTGATGTGGCAAGTCCATGATTACCATGGAAATGATAAATACGTGCCCTTGCACGACCATTTCCAGGTGCGAAATCATTCTGATTGATCGGACCGAGCTACCATCCGCAATGCATAGCCAAAACTTACATGGCTCCCACTTTGTGATCCCCAACTGCCGACATGTGGCCATACTAATCACGTTGACGCTAGATCCGTCGTCAATCAAAATGCCTGCAATTCTTTGCCCGCCCACAATGGCCTCCATGTTCGGGCACTCGCAGTCCAATACGCGTTGATCGATGTCTGTGAGTCGTATTGCGGTTTCCGATGTCATTGTCGTACCTTCCAAGGTACGACGTATCCCTTCTCGGAATCTCAGCACTAGCTGCAGCAACGGCTCTAGCATCATTGTGATTTGTTCTCCTACCAAATCCGAAATGTCAAGCTCAATTTCGCGGCCTGAAGTACCCACGGATTCCAAATTCGCCTGCTCGCCGCTTGCCGTACCCTGTGTGACCTGGGCCTGTATCTCGGCGGTTCGCTGTGCGTTCGCCGCTTCTACCCATTTTTGCGCCTACTCTCAGACTTTATCCTGCTCCTTCCATTGTTCCGTCTGAGCGCGACTCCGAGTTATCACCAGCTATACGGCTAGCATAATTAGGCTTACCGCCGGGCCTTTGCTCGACAATGCTTCCCCCTGATTTGACGCCTGGCCAGCACGGGGGTGTGGGCAGTCCCGCGCGAAGTGGCCGGGTTGACAACAACAGAAGCAACGTTGGTCCTTTTCCGGCTTCCGTTGGTCCCACCTCCTATTCCCCTACGGCTTGGACAGACCGGCCTCCTGTCGCTGGTAAGCCACTTCCTTTCGGAAGTGAGTATTCTGGAACTGGGGCCGACCACTGCGTTGGAATGGCCGTCCGCCGCGGTTGCCATTTTGAACCGGTTGTGATAACTTAGTCCCCGATTCTGGACTGATACCGGTTCAACGGCCTGTACCGTTGGTGCGTTTTTCCGTGCCAGCAAGTTGTATTTGCACGTCATTGTGGTGTGCGTCCGTGCTTGGCACAAAGTGCAGCGCTGCATGCACTCCACGTTTGAATGTCCAAATTGCAGACACAGCGTGCACCGTACCGCCTGCTGGAAGGCTCTTTCCTCTGCCTTCGGGGAAGGTGCGAGAGCGCGAAATTGGGACAACCCAAGTCCCAGCTGCTAGTGATCCAAATTCAGCGCCCTATTGACGATCTCTATTAGGGGCACCGTGGAAGAATCCATCAACATGAAGGAAGATCGTAACGGTTCCTGTAGTGCCTTCAGAAATTGTCGTTTCTGGATGTCCTCTATTGGAGGCATATCCAGCATGGCTTACACAGCACGGAAACATAGCAAAAATTCCGCTACGGACTCCCCCGCTTGCTGTTGCAGCGAATAGTATTCCTTCAGCACTTCCGTCGGATCGATCTTCACTTGGAAGAGCTCCTAGAACTTGTCCACGAGTTCTTGAAACGTCGTGAACGTGCTGATATCTTGCTGGGCGTACTAGCTTGTAGCCTGCCCTTCCAAGGACAGCTGAAATTCCACGATCATGGATTGCTCCCGTTCCGTCGGAGTCAACGATCGATTCTTCGTCCGGAGTAATCGACTCGGCCTCCGAGTCGCTGTTGAGTCCCGAATACGAGGTCCACTGATCCGTTAAATAGCCTTCATCGCTATCACTGACAATGTACGGCGCCCAGTCCGTAGATTTTGGTTCGATCCTAGTGTGTCTTTCCGGCGCTCCGCCTAGTATGCTTTCCGCCGCGGCTTGGGCACCCGCCGAAAACATCAGGTCCTGGGAGATAATGCTTGCGGCCCTCCACAAGGTGTTCGTTCCAGCGAACGTTACTCCGGCCCTCCGAACGCTAGATCGTCGTGACGGTTGAGCGACGTCAGTGCCATCCGCTGCACTGTTGGTCCGGGAAGCTAATGCTCGCGCCAAAGATCTTGTGATTCTCCTAGATTCCAATGTCGATTCGTCCCGAGACGTCATCCATTCGATATTCCTCGGCTTGAATTTCGATTCAAGTCGTCGTGGTCACCAAAAGAGTGTTAGCCCTTCAGATGAAGAACTAAGACTAGGTCGTGGTTGAATACGAATGTTAGTACGATCGTAAAGTACGGTCGTAAATTCCGACACTTATTCACCGCGTAGAAGACAAGACAGTGTGTGCAAAGCTCTTTGTATTGCTATTAATTACCTTAGTCCCGGACTATTTTCGGACTCCTTACAAGTAAGCCTCCATGGCTTTATATACAATCTTGGTACCCCTTCGGATCTCCAAGACGTCTTATTACAACACGTCGGTTCGGATCTCTCTTCGTAGATTTGTTCGATTTTTCTGACTGGTCTTATTCCCGTAATATCCGTTATATTACGAATTTACGACTTACGTCGTACTTTCGTAATATTCCAGCTAACACATATTAACATATAGATGTAGATGTATAGATGCATGTTAATCTATATATGGATAGATACATGAATATACTCCATTTTAGATCATAATAAACACATATTTACTACATGTAAAATATAATTTTATCTTAGACCGATTGGTTATACCACTAGATTACGTCAAATGAGGTCAAATGAGGAAATTCATACGGACATGGTAAACAACGTGTCTAAAGTCACAACAAATATATCGGAAATTGTTTTGCAACAACTTCACGGTAAAAATTGTGTCTAAAAGTGCATCAAACAGAGTGTCACCAAGTGCGTCAATACTCCCATCTATACACATGTCTATTCTCGCATCAAATGCTAGGTAGAAAAAGTGTCAAACTTGATGTGGACAAAGGTCGTTAGGAGGAACAAACGCTGGCTTCCATCAGTATGGTGGAGGCGTGAAAGCGTGGGTAGAAGCAGAGAGAAGATCAGATCTGAAGGAGGAGGCTTCAGAT
>JBBBWG010018778.1:21421-53103 GCA_037176905.1 Azolla pinnata
GCCACCATAACCCTCAAGTTGTTTTTCCAAGTGCTTCTCTTGCGTGTGGAGAAATTGTCGAACAACTTACACTTCTTCATTCCTTTGAACAAACCTCTTTTTCGTGCGTATATAAACGCATTTTATGCTTTTCCTGACTAGCTTGGAGCGATTTCGAGCTTCTTGATATCTCGCTGGAATCGGACCATTTTTTTTAGCTGATCCAATTTCTCTTGATTAGTGTACGACCAGTTTTAACTTCAACTTCAGTTCTTGGTGCATGTAACATATGCTGGATTGGGAATCATTTCTCTGTGCACAAGAAAGATGACATCCTTGAAAAGCTTCAATTTAGAAGCTGAAAGAGGACTTGTAGCAAAAGACCAAGCCATGTATGTCCAATTGTTGTTCACACACAGGTATAAATCCAGATCATGATATATTATGAGTGACTTTTTCCCTCACCTGCATTCTGCATACATGACGTGCTCCCTCATGTCAATCATAGCCTGCATCGATGTGGAAATTTGTGTCCATTTTCTTGTTCTAAGCTGGTATTATTGCCGATATGTTTAGTCATGTGTTTTGTTTCTGTCGTGAATCGTTTAGCTCTAGAATCGTGAAACAAGAATCAGAGACAAGAATGTCACAAGATCTTTGATGCGGCCAACCACGAATGCACGATGACATTTGTGAGAATCGATTTGGAATCGGCCCCTCTTAAAAGCATATAGATTGCGAATAATTTCTAATGTATATTTGGACGACTACTTGTGTCATTGGGGGCACATGGTTGAAAAAACAACGCAGTACGTTAGATAGCCTTGCGTGTGCGAGTAGTTAGTTGTATAAGCGGACACCGAGATCGGAAGGATTGCTTCTCTGTAACCGAGCGCTTGGTTCGTAAGGGATCGAGCTTAGCACGTCAGTGGAAGGAGGATTCGGAGGAGAATGTTGTTCAAGATCTGGTCGATCGGGGCAGATCCGAGTGTTTCCATTGTCGAGCAGATTCGTGAGCGCCGAAACTTGCTGCACGCAAGCAAGCTTTGATGGCTTTGCTTACATCCATTGTTCATGCGCTTGGAATCAACTAAACCACAGGCGATGCTTCGAGCAGTCATTCGGATGCGATGCGAATGCCATGCCCCTTGCCAATCAATGTCAGCATGCGATCGATGGCTTGCCTCCTCCTGTATACGATGCGATGCCATCTTGTTAAAACATGCTTGGCATGGCATGGCATGCATTCTTATGGTGGGATCCTGCCCCCATATGCACATATATGCACCATGGCCATGGATGTGCCGCCATGTTATACGCTGCCATGCATGCCATTTTGTGCTATATGCATGCCATGCTATGCATGCACAGGCATGATGCCCGGCCATGGCATGCCATCTTGCAGCATGCCCATGCGAGATACCGGTTCATGCAATACGCATGCCATACGTAACGCCGGGCATGGCATGCCGCGACACCATAATGCCATGACATCATGCTACACCATGATGGCATGGCATGGCATGGCATGGCATGGCATGACGCCATGCTGATACTGAATGCCATGGCATGGCATGGCATGCCACGACACCATGCTGCCGCCGAATGCCATGCCATGCCATGCCATGGAGCATGATGGCATGGCATGGCACCATGCAACGCCATGCCATGATAGCATGTCCTGCATTATCTTGAGGAAGCTACCTTCGTTAAGGAAAGGGGAGTTAGGGCTTTTCTTCTGTTTCGCGCAGAGCAGAAGCAGAAGGAGAAGCAGCAGAAGCCGACGCCGAAGCCGAAGCAGAAGCTGAAGCAGAAGCAAGAAGCTGCAAGAAGCAGCAAGAAGCAGCAGCAGCAGCAACAGCCACAGCAGCAGACGACGAAGAAAGGGCCAGGAAGATGTCGCACTTCGGCCGCTCTGGCCCTCCCGACATCAGAGACACCTACTCCCTCCTTGTTCTCAACATCACCTTCCGTAAGTGCCCCCCTCCCCAACCTCGATTCTCTCCTCCCTTCCTCTAAGATCTGTGCCGGATTTGATGACATGGCTCCTCCCCTGATTCCGTTTCCTTCTCCCCCTTCCCCTTTGTTTCGCATGCGTTCTCCCCAGGGACCAGTGCCGATGATCTCTTCCCTCTTTTTGATAAGTATGGCAAAGTTGTCGATGTCTTCATTCCCAGGGACCGCAGGTAAAAATGCAGTCTTCCTTTTCCATCCGATTGGATTCTCCAGGAATTGCCACCTCCGCAACTCTGCCTCTTCTTCTTCTTCTTCTTCTTAACCTCCAGCATCTGCTGGAAATAAAATCTCGTTTTGCTAGGACTGGCGAGTCTCGAGGTTTTGCCTTTGTTCGTTACAAGCATGCAGATGAAGCTCAGAAAGCTGTAGACCGCCTCCACGGTGGGTTAGTCGCCATTGGATTGTTTCTTGAAGTGTTTTTCTTATGTGTTGCTGGAGCTTTCCGGCCCTCTGGATCCTGGTTTTGCTTGGGCTCAAATCATTCTATCATTTGTTTCACTGTTGCAGGGAGGGTCATAGATGGGAGGGAAATCATGGTGCAGTTCGCGAAGTATGGCCCGAACGCTGAGGTGATGTGAGTATCCTTGTCTGTATCTGACTCTATTTTATACCCTTATCGATACAAGTCTAAAGTAGTTCTAGACACCTAATGTTTATGCTGATTATATTCTTCAGAAAAGGCATCAAAACAAGGAATAGGTATATGCGCTAGTTCTCCAGTGGGTGGTGCATGAAAGCAAAAATATTCATCAGAAGTGTTTGTGATTCCAATAACCACGATTCACACACACAGTCTATATATTGTTCACAATACGTGTGTGATGCTTGACCAGTTCCTTTCCTTTTTTTTGTTTTTGTTTTTGGACTTTCTAAGCAGTGACCGAGGAAAAGTATCTGGCTCAGGAAGCCGGAGTCCGAGGCGATCGAGGTATACTCTTATTTCTGTGACCTTTTTTGCATCGTTGATATGATATGGCAGGATATGTTGTAATGCGATATGATGTGATCGGTGATGGTAAGTGTGTTCCATGTTTTTGCTATGTGATTATGATGTTTGTTATTGATAGGCATGGGGAGGACTATAGCCATAGGCGAAGCCGGAGCCGAAGTCCAGGTAGGGGGAGGTATCGCAGGGATAGGATCCGGGATCAAGATCGACGGAGCCGTAAGCGCAGCCGGAGTCGGAGTCTGAGCCGCTCTCGTAGCCCTCCCCGAAGACGGAGCCGGAGCCGAAGCCGGAGCCGGAGCCAAAGTCGGAGCCAGAATCGGAGCCGAAGCCGAAGCCGAAGCCGAAGCCAGAGCAAGAGCCGAAGCCAAAGCAGAGAGGCATCTGATAGACCCAAACACCACAAGTCATATGAAAGGAATGAATCCCCTGACACGAAAAGGTTTTCTAGTAGTGTGTGATTATGTTCTTTACTTTAGTGTTTCCCATCTGTTCTCTACGATTCAGACACAATACGATCTGTAAATATGTTGGTAACTGTTTTGGTTTTTCTGCCTGTTTCTTCAATTCTGATTCAATCCAATATGTGGTTTCTTTCACTAGGAGTCGCAGCATTTCACCTGAAGGGCAAAGAAGTCCATCTGCAGACCGAAGCGTGTCACCTCGGAAAGCACGTGATGTGTCCCCGAATCAAAATGCTTCATCACATGGAGGGAAGAGTCCATCTCCTCTTTCTCCTCATGGCGCTCTGGATGGTTCACCAAGGAATGGAAGAAGAAGCCGAAGCCCCACACCAGATCCTCACTCCCGTAGCCCTTCCCCCAATTCAGATGCTTAGGTAAGTAACACGTTGCACACAATCTATCTGGTGGTTGAAGGATTGGTCAACTGTAAGAAGTTAAATCAATAATCAGCTTGTCATTAATTGCAGGTTTTCCAGCCACTCACAAACATGGGTTTTTGGCGAATTCTTGTATTCGTGTGTTTGCTGTGCATCTTGTAAGGAATTCTACTTCATGTACTGTTCGTTGGGCCTATTTATCAGCTGTGTTTTGACAGAGGCTACATTGCTTCTGGATGGTTAGTTCGTCACCTAAAGAAACTCTTTTTCCTTGCTCATATGCATGCTACTTGGCCTTTCCCAGTTTTTGGGCTGGGAGTATGAATGCTCTGTGCTATGGAACATATGATATGTTGATTTGTTAGATGTTCTGTTTTTTAAGAAGCATCCCTTGCAAGTAGGCGTACAAGTATTGCTTCTGACTTTTACTTAAAATATGCCCTGGGCTTTGTTAGTTATTGAGTGGGACCGAGGATTTGCTGGTAGCTGGTAGCTGTGGTGGGGAAAAGATTCCTTTGTGCTGTGATCGTGATGATGTAGCTGGTTTGTTGGATGTAGCTGATTGGACACAACTTGCTGTGCATTTTGATGCTGCGTGTCATCTTTGGTGTTCACAACAGCTTGGAGGCCTAAAATTGCTGCGCCTGCATGCTGTATTTGTTCCTGTTGGTATGAACAATCTATCACACAGGGTAGCATGGATTACATGTCAATTTGTTTGTGCATAATGTGCCTCTTCATCTTGTTTATTTTTTATTGATGCATGGAAATACTATATGTAGTTAGATGTTTTCATCGGTAGTCCTTAATGGTTTCCACTTAGGATTCCGTTACTAGGTTGAATGCTAGATGTGCTCTAATATATTTGGTTGAGTATAGACAGTAGGACTGCTTCAAGTAACTAAGGTCACATACTATTGTAGGATGTCTGTGATTGTGCGTTTTTATATCATGGTAGGTTCATATGGCTGCCTAATAAAGAGTTTGGTAATAACCTAGCGTGCATATGCTTGAAGTGTTTATTTTCTTTTATTTTCTTTATGTTCTTACTGGTATCAGTGCACTAGAAGATTGGGGTACTAAGCCCTAAACCCTTTTCAAAGCTAAAATGTTAGGAGATACGGTGGTAAATGCCTGTAATTCTAGAGAAGAGATTTACTGAAGTTAGCAGCCCTCACTCTAAATTTCCTTTTAAGTTTTATTCACTCTGCTAAATTACAGGAGTTCAGTTCAGTATTCATCATTTATATTTGTTATATATATCTGAAGTGATGCTTGAGACCAGATGAGGCAAGTCATAGGTTCTAGAGATATTGGAGAAATAACCTATCTTTGGATAGTGAAGGGTAATCGAGGACTTGTACTCATTTTGTTGGATCAACTCTAATGGATTCTACCATAGTTTTGCTGCATTCTATGGCTATGTTCTAGCTTCAAAGACAACTTTTGAATCCTGTTAAATAAAACACGCACTGAATTGATAGTGTACTTTTTTTGATAGACCATCTGAAGTTGTGGGGTTTTTTTGTCTATTGAGATATTCAGGTGAATGAAATTGTAAAATTGAGGAGTCCCAAGGATCTTTTTGGAAGAGGCTTGAAAATGGTTTTAGAAATGGGTATTTGTTTAATTCTTAATCTGATAGGAGGATTTGCTGGAATTTGTTGGTTGATATGAATCAGACTCTTTAAAATAGATGCTACTGGTAAACAAAATGAGGTTTTTGGTGGCACATGTCAGAAATCCTGCACATCTAGATGATTGTTCAGCAAGAGACTTGTGCTCTATTGTGCAATCTATGTCAGAACTATGACATTACAATCGGCTGGTTGCGCATACCATCAGATTCTGCAGGTAAGGTTTTTTGACTCGGGAACTTTTTCAATCTTAGTCATGGCTCCCTTTTATTTTCTTAAATTGAACCAAAATATATGATATATCAACTCAAATGGGTCGGGAAGTGGGACTCTGATGATCTCACTGAACATTAGTACTTTTCTTGTCTTTGCATGGTGTGGTTTTTGCATTTTTAACGTGGGGATGAATTAGCTACCACTTTTAATGTTGAGCACCATGTGGTTGTGAGAAGGAAGACAGACAAGACAGCCTTTGGTCATCATATAACAAATCAGAATTATCTCGCCGTCGTAAGCATGGTTTAATGATGATTGTTGGGTGTGTTAGTCTTCCATCTCACATGTGATTTGATGATAAATGTTCCATGAACTACCTCCATGAACACTATTTACTTGTGATTTGATGATAAATGTTCCGACTGAAATCGCCGGATATATTGTTTTTATGGATTTAAATGCTTTGACGATATCTGCTCGATGTGTCACTTTGCGATGCTCAACATCAGATATGTTCTACAAAGCTTTTGGCTTAGTAACCTTTGAAATACGTTCCATCACTTCTATACACTGTCAGTCTTAAAGATATTTGATTATGTCAAATGACTTGTGGCAAAACATGGGGAAAACCAACTATCGCTACATTTAACTTGAGGTGATTCTGTCGTATATGATGGTAGTTTCAGGGGCCCCATCTCCTTGTGTGTGCAATTAGAGAGACCATTTAGCAACATTTGGATTGAAATGAAGCAACCGATGCAAATAGAGTTAGCTTTAGCTTCTCTTGTTTAGTAATGCACCTTTGATGAATTGGTGCATCAGATACCCTAATCTAACCCTTTAATTCTTTGATGTGGTCGGTTGTCAGCTGGCTACGATCGATCAAGACTTGCATTGTTGCCAATGAAGAACTGAGTTTCCAAGTTAGCAAGGTTCACTTATGATGCTGCTGATCTCACATCAGCACCTCAAATTCCCCTAGTAGCCCACATGAGAACCAGAATTACAGCCAATACGGTTTATATCCTTCAGAAATCCTAGAAGAGTACCTTGGTGAATCACATAACCCACAGCACCACCGCAGAACAAGATCCATCCAATCGCAGCTCTTTGGATCTCATGTTCGTCGCTCTGGAGCTAGAATCAAGGATCGTTCTGCCAGCGAGCAACAACAGCTCTTTGAGCTTGTGTTTCGAGGTTTTGCAATTTGAGATGCAATGGGCAGATGCTGCGAGATAGCCCTCGAATCCCAGGCAGAATCCGCTGATTGCATCTTAGATCTACAAAACCCTAAACCTTGAAAACAATGAACCCTAAACCCTAAACCCTAAAACCCTAAAACCCTAAAACACAAACCCCATGAATGCAGGTCCCCCAAGCCTGAAATTTTAGGGTTAGGGTTTCTTGTTTTCAAGAAACCCTAACCCTAACCCTAAAACCCTGAAACCCCAGGACCGCGGTTTCCTCATCCCGCTGGAATTCGAACTGCTGCTGACGACGACGAACGAGCTATGGCGCCTCCCAAAGCCGACAGTGCCGAAGGTGTTCCTCTCTCTCTCTCTCTCTCTCTCTCTTTCTGTCTCTTTCTCTGCATTCTTCCTGCTTTGTCTAAATCTAACTATCTGTCTCGCCGCTCTCGGATCCATCCTTCGCTTCATCTTGCTCCAGGAATCATACTTCACTTCCTTAATGAGGTAACCTCCTCCATCCCTTCTCCTTGCTTCGTCCTTCGTCATTCTTCCTTTTCTTTGCCCATTTTTGCCGCGCATGACCATGATGATTGTGGCGTTGTTTGATGGCTTTTTCCATTCCCTCGACTTTCATGGCCATGATTGTGGTGCTGGTGATGGCGTTGGCCATTTTCTGGGGCCACGGGATTCAAAACTCTTCCCTTTCCGTTTCCTGTGAGCAGCAAAACCGTCCGCTGAACGTCCAGAATGTAGCGGATGCTCTACAGAAGCATGCCATCAAGAAGTCGACAGCTCAGAAGGTTCTGGATGCGCTTGCGGAGTCGGGCCAGATATCGGCCAAGGAGTATGGGAAGCAGAAGATCTACTTAGCGAAGCAAGATCAGTTCCATGTCCTCAGCCCGGAGGAGCTCCTAGACCTTAAGTCCGACAATGAAAAGCTTAAGAAGGAATACGAGGCGGAGAAAGCTTCTCTCTCAGGCCTTGAAGCAGGTAGGGTTTTACAATTTATGCATATGCGCAGATCTCTATGTATAAAATGGAACGATACAGTGTTCTTAGGTTTCTTGATTAGCCTTTTGATGTGATTTTCTGACATGCTTCGATGCAAAAACCATTTCTTTTTATATCTATACTTCCTAGACCTTCGATTGCTCGAATCCAATCTTACACTAGAGAAAATCAAAGAAAAAACCGCAAAGATAAGCTTAGAAGTGAGTGCTTTTGATCCTTTTAGTACTCTCTGACCAAGGATATATCAGTTCGGCAATATGATTTCCTCTCCTTGTGCTCAGGTAAAGAATGCAGAAGAGAAGCTACGAAAACTGCAAGAAGGAGCCATTTTGGTGGATCCCGAGGAGAGAGAGAAGATCCAAGGGATCTGTGTGTCCAGGCTCGCTGAGTGGCGGAAACGCAAGAAGGCCTTCAAGGAGCTCTGGGATATGATCACAGAAACCTTACCCAAAGATCTCAAGGAGTTTAAGGTCGATTATCTGAACCTCATAAAATCTGCTCTAGCATCTTACTATGTTTTTGACCGCTTGAGTTGGTTTAGGGTGAGTAAAAATCTACAGAAGGGTTATGTAAATTATTTTTTTCTGTCTGCCTGATGATGGCAACAAAATTATTGCAGGAAGAACTGGGTATTGAGCTTGATGAAGATGTCCAGGTGAATCTACAGGATTATGGAGACCTTATTACTAAGAAGCAGAAGAGATGATTAAGAGAAACCAAATGAAAGGTTAGTTGTTTCGTCGCAATGAAAGGTTAGTTGTTTCGTCGCCACTGGGGGCAAGTGCATACAATCTTCCATGTGAGAATGTCTTTTATATATACAATGTAAAGACAGATTGATGTCGCTAATGCACCTTGAAGAGCACAATTCCAAGTCTGGTTTCGAAGGTAAATGCTGCTTTTGTGATGCAGCAGGAGAGTGTGCCAAAACACCACTCATACAAAAAGCACGAGGTACATATTCTTGTTGATTTCTAAGCTGACCTTAGGGTTGATAGTTGTAGCTAACTAGTTAGGTGATGATGTTCATCCAGACTTCGATGCATGTTGAATGTTGAAACCAGGGAGTGTATTGATGCATGCACATAACCCAGGTGAATGTTGAAACCAGGGAGTTATTGATGCATACACATAACCCAGTTTGTGCCTTACTTGACCTTTGTGTGTGTTGTATATAGTGCTCACTAATGACTCCTTTGATGGGGTAACGGGGAAGAAGTGACATGAATTTATTATATGGTGACATTATACAGGCATGCATGTGAAGCATGAGATGAAACTGATTTACCTAAGATCTCATCCTAACATGATTGTTCAGCATTATTGTGTCAAAAATCTGAATCTTTATAGTAAGATGATCACATGCGAGGCAGAAACTTTTCTGCTTGACGATAATGCCGGTGTTCTCATCTCAAGAATTGTGGGCATCAGTTACGTTAAGTTCAGGAGTTCAAACAATGTTAAAGTAAGACCAAATGGGAATTTTCTACTATAATAAAATAGGCAAATAATGACGCGAAAAGCAAACATAGGCCTAACGTGGTCCATGATGCAAAAACTAATGATCATGTGAAGAGTAATTATGATGCAAAAACAGAGATATATTGATTTCTTTTAGTATTTAAATGCTGTAAACGTTCTAGAGTTTTATTATAAATTTCATAGTTTTTTGGAGCTTTTGGTTATATCTTGAGCAATGGTTACTTTTTCATCAATGTATATCATGAAATATGGTATCAATTCATCATGCAGCAGAATGTGGGAGTGTTCATGACACAACATTAGAATAATTACATTAATCTCAGCTGGATGACTTGAACACAAAATCTTCAGGCATATGGATAGCCCAAGAAAAATCCTTGGCATATGGATATTAAAGTACCTAGAAAATTCATGACACAACGTTAGCATTAGTTCATTAACAAATGCATAAATTGCTTCTTTAAGTTTGGGTGAAAATGCCCCTAATAGGAGATTACTTCATGTTTCTTGTATAATCATCTTATTTCAATCCTTGTAAGATAACAGGGTCATATGTGTATCTCGATTGTAGCTAAATGAGATGGAAATGCTTTAAATACTAGGTCACCGGAAATTTTAATGCAAGAGTTTTATAAATTGAGTTTATAAAGTGATTTGGATGCCCTCGAAGTTTGATGAAATAAGCGTGCTTGTGATTAGTTATGTAATTAAATCGTATATGGGGCAAAGCAAAGAGGGGTGTTGGGTTCAATCTTCTGATCTTTCCAGCCTAATGACCTTATTGTTTGTTCTGAGCAGTAAGTGGTTTATACTCGAATTACTCAAAGTGAATGGGTAATTTGTGGACATAAGCACCAACGAATTTGATGACGCATCTTTTAGTTAATCCACTCCTTGTTGCTTGCATACTATAATTTTTTTTTAAGTTCATCGCCATTCGAGGAGTCATCGATAGATTGAGTTATATCAAATTAGAGAGTACCAGAAGGTTTTTAGTTATCTCCCTCCTCGTTTTATGATACTGGTACAACGAAAAAATCATCGAATAAAGGTGATTGGATGGTACAAACAACCCAATTTTTTTTATACCCAGGGAATTAGAATTACGACTATAGCTTTTCAATTGGCATTATTTGCACTAATAACCATATCATTTCTACTAATTGTTGGTGTACCTGTTGCGCTCGCGTCCCCTGACGGTTGGTCGAGCAATAAAAATTTTGTATTTTCGGGGGCTTCAGTATGGATCGGATTAGTTTTCTTAGTAGAAAGGATTTGCCTAATGAGTTATGAGAAGTAGGTTTGCTATCGAGTGTGTGGAATGAAGATTACTGGATCAAGGTTGGGATCAAGGCTAGGAAAGAGCACACTTGCACACACTTACACACGTAGACATACATTGGCATAGAAATGCTCCTGAGCGCACTACATCTTTCAAGCCAAAATATGCAATGGAAGAATGCACTATACATCTTCTAGGCCAACAACACATTACATCTTTTGAGCCAAAATACGCATTGGAAGTGCATACTACATCTTTCAAGCCAAAGACATACACATCGCAAGCAGACACTATACTATGTCTTTCAAGCCAAAATACACATCGGAAGCACACAGTACATCTTTCTAGCCAGAAATACGCATCGGAAGATCACACTACACATCTTTCAAGCCGAAATGCGCATCGGAAGAACACACCATATGTTCTTCAAGGCAAAACACGCATCGGAAACATCTTTCAAGCCAAAATACAGAGTCACAGACACACTTAATACACACTTAAATACACACTTAATACACACTTAACACACACTTATACACAGTGTCTGTAATACACACACACAATGCACAGTGGGCGCGTGAACACACACTAACCCTCATATACATAGAGATACGCAGACGAGGTCAGGACGACGACGAAGTTCAGCCATGGCCAAGATGCAGCTCGCCTGCTGTTGCTTCTCTCTGCTGCTCCTGCTGCTCCTCGCCCCCGCATCTGCCGCAGGAATTACCGTCGCCAAGGTGGACCGTAGGGTATGTTACAACTCCTCTTTTGTATGTTGCCAAACTCGCCGTTTCCTTCTCTCTCAATGGATCCGCTCAGATCTAGCGCCTCTCTTCCTGTATATCCCTCATCATTGTGCTCTTCTGCCCGTGCTCTGGTCTGGCCCGTCTTTTTGAAAACGGCAAATAGATGGAAATGGTAAGACGAGACGGTACGTATGCTTGGGTGGGGACGCAAAATGTAGATCACATGCGAATTGATGTTTGTGTTGCCACGATGGTGCACCCTGAATGATAGATCAGGGAGGCAAGTCGTTGACTTCGCACCCTGAATGTTTCACACCATTTGTATGCCCAGGTATTTGCGAAATCTTGTGACAGCTGAGCGCATAACTTTGTGTCGGCTGGATATGCACAAGTTCCACAGTCACGCTACGCCAGTGCAAAAAAAATAAAAATAAAAATTTGGACACAGAAATGCAAAGAAATTCCGTAGATTTAGTCTTTTTTTATCTGGGCGAATGGAGATCAGCTGTTTGTTCTCTATATACCCAATTCCGTGTCTTTTGGCGCACTGAAAAAATAAATAGGTGTAGAGATACAGATCATAGGTGAAACACTGATGTTGTTTCGTGAAACGTGAAACATCTATGTTGAATTCTCTTTGCTGTTGGAATTAATATCTAGTACATGTTCATGAATCCAGGTGACGATGATGTTCATGGCCAAATATAAATGTAGAACTGAAATTGCAGTGATACCAATCAGAAAGTTGTGAGAAGTGAACTTCTTGTGTATGATCAAATCCACCGAGGGCATTCTTGTAAACTTCTCTTAGATGTCTTGAAGACTCAGGAAAGGCACTTACATTCTGCATATACACAGATCATTGTAGATCTGGGATTACGACAAGAAATGCAATAACGTAAACAATGGTATCAGATAGAAAGATGAAAACTGAGGGTTTCCCTTCATATTCGAAAGTGTAATAAACGGCTATAGCTGGTCAAATTTTGAAATCTCTTAAATTGTTTTAGCTGGCTCGTATATAAGGATGTTGATTTCCGAGTAAGAGGGACATACTTTTATATCCATCTGGTGCATGTGACTTTTTAGCAAAATCTATCGTGAAGTTTCCTTTTTTTTTACTCAACATATCCCCTTGAAAGGGAAATGTTAAAGTCTAACACTGTTTGGATGATGAATATTGAGTCAGGTTGACTTTCCCAGTTTCAAACATGGAATGTAAAGTAAAACAACACCATTGCATGAGATGCGATTGCCTCATGACCTAAACTTATTCCACATTATCTGTTGCAAGTATTCTAAGTCTGATATCTTGCAGGAAAACTTAAATTAGAATATAAAATTGTTCCGAGCATCTTCCCATGCAACTGTACACCAGTTACACAAAATAAGTCTCTCCATCTGTCTGTCACTTCAACATGTACACTTTTGAAATTTATCAATCGCATTTGATAAGTATCAGTATATGTCATAAACAAGATACTTTCACCTCTTTGATAGATTTTCTTGCATCCAGTTACTTGCTTCAACTCCGCAAGTTCACTGTTGAATGTGACATTTCTTGCCTCTCCCGAGGATTCTTACTTCAATTCCACTGTTGAGGCCAATGTTTGAAGGTCCATTGCCTTTGTGCTTAAAATAGTCAATATCTCTTAATTCCCTGTGCATTATGTTTAGGTTCTCATTAATGTTCCTTTCTCATAAGTATTATGTGTGAAGGAGTTCTTGAGGTGTGCAGCATCAATGTGGACAGGACACATCCTTGAGGAGGAATTATACCGAGTTTTCTTAGCTCTGGGAAGATGCACTTAAAGAGAAAGGATGCTGTGAATGAGAACAATTTAATTTAGAAACGGGAGTAGAACCTATTGGGGGATGAAAATGGGTTCATCACTGTGCCCCCGAGGAATGAGATGTGTCACAATATATATGTCAAGCACATGGACGCTTAAGAGTTAACTGCGTAGGTTGATCAATATCCATGATGTCCGTCACAGATAAATTTGGAGCAATCAGAACTCACGATGTAAAGCAAGAGATCACTGTGTTTAGTGTGCATGATATCCATAATTTATTTTAAAACATCTTTTTTCAATGCATATATGCTATATATCTATTTTTTTCTCATAAGTTCATGAAAGAGTTCAATGTCCAGTGTTGTATCTATAATGACATCGTTTTGTTTTCTTACATACAGATGCCAAAATTAATATTACCTCTATTCTTGCCTGCAGGTTGACTTAGGTTCGCATATCATTCGGGCGATAACATCGATAAAGGTATTTTTTGGAAATTTTATCCATTTTTTAGCGTCATCTATCTGTTCAGCTACTAACACCATTTGATACAACTTTGTCACAGTTTGAGAATGGGGAATCATCTCCTGTCTCAGATGTTTTGTTTGCACTATCACCTAATCAGGCAAATAGCCTGGCGTTCATTGGTGCATCTACATCTGAAGGGAAAGGAAAGAACAAAGGTGTAGCAATCAACCTTCCAATTAAGCCGGCACAGTCTGAGGACACAAGAAAAGATGCAGTTCTGTTCTCCATTTCACTGAACAAGGCCTTGAAACGAGGCGAATCTGTATCTGTAGAAGTCTACACGGTATTTACTCATGCATTGAAGCCATTTCCAGCGGAAATAACACAATCGGATGCACAGCTTGTTCTCTATTATGATAGTGCTTATGTGATCTCCCCATATGACATCAAAGTGCAAACAACATTTTTCAAGCTTCCGAGCACCCACATTGAATCTTATACAAAAGTAGAACCAGTGAAGCTAGTTAATGGTGAATTGAGATACGGTTCATATGAGAATGTCCCGGCATATTCATTGCAACCAGTAACTATACATTATGAAAACAACAGACCCTTTGCAGTTGTGGAAAAATTGGAGCGGGAGATAGAGATCTCCAATTGGGGTAATATTTATGTGACAGAAAACTATCACTTAACGCATGGTGGAGCACAGCATAAAGGAGGATTTTCAAGGTATGTAGCAGATTGTTTACGAGAGAACATTGTATTTCTATCTTCAACATAGTCAATAATTGAGCTGATTTTTTATATGAAGACTTGACTACCAAGCTAAACCTGGGCTCAGTGGAGTGTCATCACTTCGCCAACTATTGGCACGGCTTCCTCCACACGCCCATTCTGTATACTATAGAGATGAAATAGGCAATGTTTCTACATCTCATCTTCGGAGTGACAAAGATAAGGTCAGAATGGTACTCATGTTGTTTGTGCTGAAATTGGCAATATCCTGTTTACTCACTAGATTTTTGTTTTGATCTGAGCTGCAGACAGAACTTGAGTTTGAACCCAGATATCCTTTATTTGGGGGATGGCATGTAACATTCACAATTGGATACGGACTTCCTTTGCAAGATTTTGTATTTAAGGCTAATGATGGCAGAAGATACCTAAAATTTTCAGTCGGATGCCCTCTGTATGATGTTGTTGTCAACAATCTCGTTGTTAAGGTCTTATTGAAGAAGGCTCTGCACTTTGTTTTCATCATCTTTAACAGATTGCGTGCTGTATCTGAGGTTCGTCAATTTGGCATTTACAGGTAGTACTACCAGAGGGGTCCACAGAACCTTTGTTGGAAGTTCCGTTTGCTGTACATGAGTCTCAGGAGGTAACTATTTAGTGATCAACATTAGATTATAACTTTGTGGCAATATGGAAGCTCATAGCTTGAAGTCATTGACAACAGGTGAAATATAGCTATCTCGATAGTGTTGGAAGGACAGTGATTGTGATGTCAAAGAAAAACTTGGTGCAGGAGCACAATGTGTTTTTTGAGGTTTTTTATTACCATTTTCTATGTATTCTGATTTTATGTTTCTGCTGAATCTTTCTCTTCAGCATGTTACTCTCATCATCTGTTTTATGCAGTGTGTGGTTACAATCGTTTCTTCATGCTTTTGCAGTTATATTTCAAGTTCAACACTATTGCTATGCTGGCAGAGCCACTGATGCTTGTGGCCGGTTTTTTCCTCTTCTTTGTTTCCTGCATTGCATATGCACGGTTTGATTTTTCAATATCAAAATCATCTGCATCCTATCAGGCTCGTGTACAACGCGAAGAGGTGAATCTCACAATATGCTTTTTATGAGCTTTTCATGCTGCTAACCTCTTAACAAAATAGACCCCCTCGTTGCCGCTGTGTGTGCCTACAGGTGATGGATTTGATCCAGAAGCTACAAAATGTACTCAATTACAGGCGGGTGAATATTAGCGAGAAATTAGAAAGTTCCATACGGGATCTGGCAAGGACGGGGGATATTCAGAGCTGTAAAACAGCTCGCAAAGCAGGAGATGCAGCCCTTAAAGAGTCAGCTAAAGATCTCAAAGCATTGCATGATGGCCTTCTGTCATCTGCACGATCCTTGAACATTCTACCTAAGGTTCAGTCCCTGCTACTCGGTCTTTATGTACTGTGATAATGAATGTTCCTCATTAATAACATTGCTGAATGCACAAACTTCTTTGCAGGTGGATCTATTGATCACAAAGGAAAGGGAAAAACAAGAGAAGATTGTGCAGAAGCATAGTGTAATTGTTGAGTCATACGAGCGCAAGTTGTCGAGCAAAGAGATTGATAACCGCATTGCTCCATATCAGCAGAAGATTGTGGTGCTGAACAAGGAGATAGATGAGGCATTGCAAAGCCTCGATGAGTTGTAGAGTCTGGTATGCAGGTCAACTACAGTTAATTAGAAGCCCGAGAATGGAGGTTAATTAGAAGTCATTTCAAATGTTATCAGACAAATTATTTGGATAGATTTTTCATGAGTTATTGCAGGATGAGTACGGCCAAGTTTTGGGTATAGTGAGCGCATACATGCGTTGACGAATAACTTGCTAAGCATGTGGACATTAGTTTAGTTGAATCGATCACGAGTCTAATTCTACAAGTTTTTTTTTTCCAAGAGTTGGTATTTTGGCTTATGATTTCTTGTACATGAATTGGGTGAAGATTGTTTGAGCATGAATAGAAATTATGTGGATTCATCTTGTCACAGTTTCACCATCTTATGTATTTAGAGGGTATTTGCCTTCGTTGTTTTACCCAAGTTGAACCTAATGCTAGTGCATGTCATCTTTTATTAAGATAAACAAATCAATTGCATTTTTAAAGCAAGAAACTTTGTCACACTCATTGTAAGGTAAATGAACTTTTAGATCATACAACAGTGTATTAGGTATGGTCAAATGTAACCATAGAGAAGGGTAACAAAATGTGTTCACATTTGTTGTCACAGAGACATCGTTCTCCATCAAGTTCATGCATAGTCTTTTGAAGCAAAATGTCTAATATGGGTTGAAGTAGAGTGTAAATTCTCATTTTTGTGGTCCATTATACTACGTGTAATTGAACAACTTGGAAAAGTGATAGTCGTTCCAAATTTAAAAGTGCATAAGAGATTTAGGTTATGTATGTTTTGGATTACAACTAAGAAGGGACTTATGTGGTTGAATATAAAACCAGAGGAAATGTGGTCATTTCGTTGCCAATTACATTGGGGTTCATTTGATAGTCATTGTTTCAAATGTGGTGAATTGGGTCATTTTATGGCTAAATGTTAAAAAACTCCATTTGGTGAGGTTTCGAATACCCCGTGTAGTGCTATAATAATATCAAATCAACTAGAGCAAGATTAGGAGAGGAATAAAAGTCAGGAGGTGAATATATCTAAAGGCGAGACATTAGAGTGCCTTCGGAGCAAAAAGGTAAAAGTGTTTACTGAAGAAGTGCTGGAAGAATCTGAAAATGAGGAAAGACCTTGGATCGGTTCTCATGACATCACAAGGACAATGTTCCATTGCAACAAAGACATGAGCTCATAATTTCATTAAGCAACTATGGGGTTATCAACGGTGATTTCCAATCAATCTCAAGGAAAATCAAAACCTTGGCACCAGTCTCAGTAGCAATCAAATCAAGGAACAAAACCTTTTAACCTTTAATTTGATAAAACTGGTAAACTCATTTTCCCATTAGAGAAACAACCTTGGAGAGTCACATAGACATTGGTCAATAACCACCTACAACCTGTGCAAAATGCTTTTGTGTGCAGTAGAGCATAAAGATCATACTAAGTCTGGGTCTTCTATTCAACATAATGGGTGTGATGTTTGTTATGTGGGCATCAATGGTAGACTTTATTCAAGTGTAATTCTTTTTGTTAAAGATACTTTATAACTAGTGGTGGTTCAAAGTAATATATATGGTCAATACATAGCGGTTAAGATAAATTATGAAGGGCAAAGGATTTCGATTGTTGGTATTTATGCACTAAATGAAGTCTCTAATGAACTTCGGCAATGTTTGAATGAGGTTCTTCATAATGGAAATCCAAAATTTTTATTGGGTGATTTAAATATGTGTTCAGAGCTGGGTGGTGGATGCTCCAAAAAGAGCGGTTTGGGACATATTTGCAATAGAGGTTTTGAAGTATGATGCATGGCCTTGGATCAATGGAATAGATTCTGGGTATACTTTTCAATCCACAAAATTCAGATTAACATGAAGTAGGTTGGATCACATATATATGATACATGATGATAGAGGTTTTTGCTAGAAGTGTTGACTATGCATGTATATAGAGGTATTACATTGTCTAATCATTTTCCAATTATCTTGGAATGCACACATCAAGGGGTGGATGGTTTTAAAGCTTTATTGGAAAGATAACCACTTAAATTTATTCTTCTTTTCTTCAGCATTAATGTTTCAGCATGCTATGGGATAGCTAGTGGGAGAATTTAGAAGATAAGTTAATATTATCGGTGCTTCTTCGTGGGATGTTTGCCTTTCTAATATATTTAATGATTTGCTCGAAATTATAAGATTTTTCAAGCAATTGTTTGTAAACAAAAAGTGAGATTCACTCCAACAATTATTACACAGGTGTAATGCTTTGTTGGTCTCAAGCTCGGTGGATGATGTGACGTTATTGGATATTCAAGTTACATTGAAAAATCAAGCAGTACAAGATCTTGAGGTCTGAAGTTATCAACAATCTTAGGTGAGAGATAGGAAACACGAGGTAAATGATCATAACTCCGTCTCACATAAATTCCCTCATGGGTTACATGCATCTCATGCCAGAATGAATGTGGTATGCCTAGAAATTAGATAGAATTTTGAATACAAATTCACAAGTAATTATTAATAATTGTATTTAACATTTTACAAAACTTCTGAGTCATTAATGTATTCTAAATAATAATATGACAGAAGCACGAGCAATGTTATTTCAATCTATCAAGGGCAATGTCGAGCAACAGGTTGTAATGAGCTTAGAAGAGGACATAAGAGAAGAAGAAGTAGAGTCATCTTATCACATCTTGCAATTGATAAAAGTCTAGGTTGGAATGGAATTTCGAATGAGTTTTTTAAATAATTTGTTCAAGAACTTAAAGGCCCTCTTACGATAATCTTTCAACAAATGTGGAGTTCTAGTAACATGCTTAATTCTTGGAAAATTGGGCTTATCGAAGTTATACCTAAAGTTGCTTCTCCTACTTCATTTGGTCAATGGAGGCTAATATCATTAATGGGTGGTTTATACAAGATTTTTACCAAAATAATTTCCAATTGACTTCAGAAGGTACATCCGATGCAATATGGATTTATTGCAGGAAGGGACATCCTTCATAACATTTTAAATGTTCAAATGGTTGTGCATTATGTGAAGGAATCAAAACAAGAAATTGTTATGATATAATTGGATATTGAGAATGCTTACGATCATGTCAGGTAGCTATTTCTTGCCCAACTTATGTCAGAGATGGGTTTTTGTAAAATGATGTCTCGACTCTCATTTATATTGGGACTGGGTGAAGTGTTACATATCATGTTAAATGGTGGAGTGACTAAGGCAATACCATTACAAGGTTAGTGAGACATGGAATTGAGTCTATTATTATTTACTATTGTTACCCACCCAATTTTAATTAAAATGCATGAGTTGGTGGTATGCCAAAAAATAATGGGCCTTGTTAGTGGGAAACAGCCGGTAGCTCAAGCACTCGCAGATAATTCTTTTTTGTTTCTCAAGGCGCATCCCAATAACATAGCCAAATCCAAGGTGTGGAAGATGTTTGCCTTAGCATCAGGTTTACATATTAATACGCAGAAGTTATTTTTTATTAGATGCACTCAACAAGATTTGGTTAATTTTGGTTGGAGTGGCCAAATATTACATAAAGGGAAGATTTGTCGGCATTTGAGTTACCCGATTGGTGTTGATATTTCACCATATTAAAGCCTAACTTGGATTTTTGAGACCATATCAGATAAATTTATATATTAGAAGTCCTAAGCTTGGCCATTTGTTACTTGTCTCAAAGTGGTGCAAGCAATTAGATTTCGATGATTTTTTATTTTTTGCCTTTGTTACCTTGGACAAAGAAATCACTTGATCAGTTGGCTCGTGCTCTCATGTATACATTATGGAAGAAAGAGTCCAACATTGGTATTAGTTGGATTTCATGGCTTCATATATACACCCCAAAACATTTAGGAGGAGTAGGTTTACTCAAATTTGAAGATAACATGGTTGCTCGAAGGTTTAGTCTCTTGAAAGAGCTGTTGTTTAGGTTCTCAACCATGGGTAGGGATAATTTGTTAATTTGTGAAAAAAGTGGGGATACAATATGGTAAAACAAAAATTGTAACTTCATGGTGGCATGTTATTAATTTTACTCGATCATTTAAATGTTTAGAATTTACTATTGTTCAACATTTAGTGGTCTCTTGACAAAAAAGCTTGAAGTTGTTCAATTGCAAACCACTTGAATGAAGAAAAGATTGCAAATCTTTGCTAGCAAAGGTGGTAGCATCTTCAAAATTATTACAATGGGATGGAAAAGACAGTTTAAAGTTAAAGTTTAATAGAATGACAAAACTAGGTTTGGTAACTGTGGAGGATGGTATTTTAGAGTCATAAAGGTAGATGATGGCTTTTCGAACTGTGAGAAGTATATTTCACCCATTCCACAATTGGTGGTGGAGGAACTGTGGAAGGATTTTTTTTTATAACAAGAAATCACTATTTGTAGTGACACATTTGATGTTTATCATAAGTTGGTTGACGATAGAGTTTGAGTAAAGACCAAGGTTTTGGATACATGACACATTATCCGTGGAAGTGAATGGTAATCTAGAGTTTTAGATGCAGGATGAAAGTCTCATTTTCCTTTCCGTGCAAATGTGTTTCTTTGGCGAGCCATAGTTGGTGGGTTACCTTTAGCTATGACTTTAAAACAAACACATATTTTTAGTGGTATATGTACCTTTGGTATGACGATTGATGAAGGTTCTCGACACAGGTTTATATCTTGCCATGTTACTAAAGGTATATGGATAGTTATATCACAACTGTGAGGGTTATCAATTGGAATATGTTTCGTCACCTTTTAAATAGGGTTTCACTGAAGGGAACAAAGTTGTACCAACCCTAGTGCATAAGTTTGCGTTTGATCATCTGAGGTACTTGGGCATGTTACTAACGGTATATTGATAGTTATATCACAACTGTGGGGGTTATCAATTGGAAAATGTTTCGTCACCTTTTTAATGGGGTTTCACTGAAGGCAACAGAGTTTTACCAACCCCAGCGTATAAGTGTCATAACCTTAAATGTTGTACGAGAGATTCGAACCGACAACCTCAACATCAACACTCCAGACGGTGTCATAACCTTAAATGATTTACGAGAGATTTGAACTCACAAGCTCAACATTAAGACTCTAAGCTCTTAACCACCAAACCAAGACCTTATATATAATAATATAAGAACAATATTTAACTTGTACTTGGCAATCATGCATGCCTGCCATTTGGCGACCATGCATAGCCTGAGAACTAGTATATAATGACTAGTCCCTCATTGTATGAATCATTCCGATTCAACGCCAGTCTTCGGCATCTTGTACCTCGAGTCTCCGGGTAATTCAAGTTCTCGTCTTCTGGTTTAGTTCTTGTTCTTTTCTTATACTTTTCTTGTACTTTTCTTGTACTTTTCTTGTTATTATCTTCTTTTCCGTTTCCGTCTACGAGCCTTGGCCGTGACAATAGGTTTGCGTTTGATCATCTGAGGTACTTGGGCATGTTACTAAAGGTATATGAATAGTTATATCACAACTGTGGGTGTTATCAACCGAAAAATGTTTTTTCACCTTTTCAATGGGGTTTCATTGAAGGCAACGGAGTTTTACTAACCCCAGCGTATAAATTTGCATTTGATCATCCGAGGTACTTGGGCATGTGATATATTAGGAACTTCATGGAACGGTTTCTTGCTTGATGGGCTTTCTCGAGTATCTAAACATATATGTAAAATAAGAGAGAAGCTGATTTGACAATTTTCATAATTATGTTTTATGAGAACTTTTGTCTCGAGATGAGTTAGACTTATGTCGTTTTGTATTAAAGCACCTTAAAAAGATGGCCTTGTCGCATCACTACTTTTACTTTTACTGCTGTAGTTTTGATAGCGACGTTTTTGTTTTTATTGTTATGCTGTTTTAATAGAAACATACATTTACAAAAAGAAAAAAAAGAAGGAGAAAGAAAGAAGAAAGAAGAAGAAGAAGAAGAAGAAGAACGATGAAGGAGCACATTGGGCGCTAGATTTCTGCAGGAAGATCTTTCTTCAGCAGCCATGAAATGCTGCAGAGCAGGAGCTGCGCCGCGCTCCTCCGATTCCTTGCTCTTCCTTCTTCTGCTCCTCCAACTGGCCTCGCTCTGTGCTCCGGTCCGGGCCTCTGTCCACGACTATTCGCATGGCCGCTTCTCCAACGAGTCCAACGCCTTCGTCTTCAATGGCGGTAGCGAAGGCATGGTCGCATCATCCCGTCATCCCCCCAACAGCTCTGCCAGTCTCGGTGCAGGAAGCTACGGCTCCTCCTACATCAGGTTTTTTGTTGTTGTTGTTCGCTTTCCCACTTCCCTCCTTGCATCATTAGCTACGCATCGTTCGGCATTATTTTGTTCTTTTGTTCTTTTGTTCTTTTTTTCTTTTTGTTTTCCTTTCGCGTGTGCCCAATCTGTAAGGAAGACAGATGCATGATTCACGTTGACATCTCTTACTTCGCGTGAGAAAATGGATGTGAGAGGTTTGAATCAGGTACAGACTAATCGAAACATATCGATCTGGAAAAGGAAAGCTTAAGAAAGAAAAGAAATGGAGTGGGATCCTTTTTTACGCGTTTCGTATTTCGATTCAGGTTCGAATCTGTTACTTTCCGACGCCCCGATGAGGCTGCCCGCAAGTATACAGACATGCAACCCCGAACGCAGCTCATACAAGCAATCATCTTTGAAATAGAGGACAGAGAAAAGATTGGCAGTAGAAACAATGATCTTCCTTATGCGCTCTGTTGTAGCAGAGAGCTAGCTGATACCGAAGGTTGTGCAATTGGGGAGCTAATTGTTCGAGCTGATGAGAGAGGTTGGCCCAAGTCCATTCCTATATACTTTAGTGCGAACAAGATTGAGACCACATTACAGGGTGATCCCATTGAGATCACGAAATCTGGGATGTACAACCTATACTTCATTTTTTGCGATCCTCAGCTCTATGGAACCATCGTTCATGGCAAAACGGTATGGAAAAATCCGACTGGCTACCTGCCTGGTAGGCTTGCTCCAATGATGAAGTTTTATGGGCTTCTCTCGCTTGCATATCTCCTGCTTGGTCTCCTGTGGCTTCTGCAATACATACGGTTTTGGAAAGACATATTACAGCTACAGAACTACATCAGCTTGGTTATTGCACTTGGTATGTTTGAGATGGCATTTTGGTATTTCGATTACACGAATTTCAACTCGACAGGGTATAGGCCGGCTGGTATTACATTGTGGGCTGTAACTTTGGGGGCCGTAAAGAAAACTGTTGCTCGTTGCCTCCTTCTGATCGTGTCCATGGGTTATGGTGTTGTGCGGCCCACACTCGGTGGTCTTACTTCGAGAGTACTGTTACTTGGAGGTATTTACTTTGTTGCAGCGGAAGTACTTGATGTTGTCGAGCATGTGGGCTCAATCAACGATATACCTGGTAAAGAAAAGATTTTGCTTGTATTGCCTGTGGCCATCTTGGATGCCATCTTCATCATGTGGATTTTCGTCTCACTCTCCAAAACATTGGAGAAACTAGTGGTATGGTTCTTTCCCTTACATTCACCATCTACTCATGACTCAGCTTGATGAGTAATAATTTGCAATTTATACAGTCTCATGAGTATTCAATTTAACACTTCCCTTTTTGGCATTTGAAGAATCTACTTTGTTCTGTATGTTCTAATTGATATAGTAAATGAGTCGTTACGAATGATTCCCTGTATGAGCTGCTAGGAGAACAATGGCTTCAGAACAAACACATGTTTAGAAACCATATCTGATCAATCATGACAGTCCCATCAACCATAGATTGCTAGATCTTCTGCAAAAAGGCAACCATAGAGACCATTTTTTATGATTCTGTAGAATCTACTGGCAGAAACCAAACAATACATCGTGTTGTTGTAAGTCAGAAATAATAGTTATGGAATTAGAACAAAATGCATGTTTAGAAAATAATATCTAATCAATCATTGCAATCCATCAACTATTGATTGCTAGATCTTCAGTGTAAAGGGATACATTCCCGGTGAGGGAATGTTCTATACAAGTAAGATATATTTTCTCAATCTCATTATCCTAGAGGCCAGTTTTTTATGATTCTGTAGAATCTCAACTGAAATCTACTATCTCATGGATTTTGAAGATTTATATGTTTGCCAGTATTCAAATCAGATAATATGCTATTGGGTAATTTTCTACTAGATTTGATATGTAAAACTGATGATGCATGACATAGGACACATGATACATGATATATAACCGTAAGAGTAAATGTGGCTGCACTGGCAATCATAATCAAAGAATACAACAACACATCTAGGTGGGAAGAATAAGACAAACATTTAACACCTAAACACAAGTTTGTGGGAATCCAACCAAGAAGTAAGATGGAAGTCACATATGAAGACAAACTATGACACAAACATAGCCAATGGCACCCTGCAAACCTTGAGAAAACTCATCAATTTGGGAAAAAGCAAATATCCTCTCCATCTTAAACTATTTTTGTGAAAGGTTGATGCTTCTAATCATAAATGATAGCCTGATTCATTGTGAAACAAGAAGAAATGAGGGATTTATGGTAATCTGCCAAGAAATGTTGTCCAGTATAGCAAGGGAACTTGAGGACTTTCCATAATTGCTTTTTGAGTTGAGTGACATCAGTTCAGATTACTCTACTTTTTTCCAAATTGATTATGGCCGATATGGAGAAATTCAAATGATGCATGCGAACGGAACTATGCTTGCACTTTGGTATGCTGATGATGACTGTTCCGTTTTATTGCCAAGTGTTTTGATGACCTAATTCCAAAACCTTGCATATCATAGCCTTCAGACCCTAAACATGTAGAGAATAGCTACCATTGATTTGGCTCCAATTTCAGTCTGAATCCTATTACTTTGCACCTGCTCCTGTGGTTTCATCCTCATCTCAAAGGATCTCTAGTTTGGTATCCTCACCCCACTAGGGAATAATTAATGCATCAAGTGAAATATAATGTCATCTTATAAGGCATTAAGGGATGCATATACATGAAAAAATCAAGCCAAGAGCACCCTCCAGAAAGAGGATTTAAGCTCTGTAAATGTTATTCCTTGGATCATGTTTTCTTCCTATGTCTTCTTGTCCAGTAAGAATTCAGTTACCGATCTCATGCTCAAATGACTGTAAACGATGTCACTATCATTCCGCAAAGGTTTATTTAAAGTTCCCCTTACTATGGCTAGGTGTTTCAGTGGAACATCGAGAAACAATATACTGTAAATATATCAGTGTGCCTATCACTGCCAGGCATGCTCTTGAATCACCCAATCGCTTTATTTTAATACTTTATTCACCTAAATACTGAAAAGTCTGGATGATAATGTAATGTGGTTTCATTTTAATGATGTTAGTCACTGTCATTACGATCATACAGTTAGCTAACCCACTTCATAAAGTGCCTGAATAACCTCCTAATGAGACTCCAGCAACTACTGGCCCCTGTCAAGCTGAGATCTTCATACGATATCATTAACCCTTCTGGACAAGTGCAAAGCAACAATTTACAGCTCTTCCATCATCAAATAGGGATTCAAATTGAAAGACTGCAATCCAAAGGGATGAACTCCTGGAAACTTAGACTGTATGCCCATGAACTCGATTCCAGTGGTTTATTTTAATTTAATGCTATTATATTTACATTAAACTACCATTCATTTCATCTGGGTGTTAAAGCCAGAGAATCCTCCTTCAATCACTTGCTAATCTCCTTCTATGGCATGGGAACGGAGTAGATTCATACTCACATTGATTGTTGTCGCTTGTGCCTGATTTTTCCTCTTTGAATTGACGAGATAATTAATTACTTCCTTTGTATATTCTACGGATTCTCACCACTCTTTTTCATAACTTTACATATAGGTCAGGAAACTTACGGCAAAACTTGAGCTTTACAGGAAATTTACAAATACTTTGGCAGCGATTGTGGTTGTATCAATTGCTTGGATTGGATATGAGGTAATCCTAGTGATGCAACACTGGATGGATGTTTATTCCTCTTAGGCAGAAAGGAAACATACTCAGCTTTACATATTGAAAAACTAAATTCTTCTTTTGCATACCTCATTTACTCATAAGGCTTACCAGTTGAGTGTTTCCTATGAGATATTGCAGCTCTTTTTTAAGGCAACGTATGCATTTGGTGAGCGCTGGCAAAATGAGTGGATCATTTCAGCTTTCTGGAATATTTTGAGCTTTATACTCTTATCTGTTGTGTGTTGGTTGTGGGCTCCATCAAAGAATGCAACACGGTATGCTTATGTCTTCCGATTTTCATCTTCTGATGTTTTCCTTATAAAAAAATGCATGTGAAACACCACGGTAGGAGGATTTTCAAGCATATTTTCTTTCACAGCTATGCATATTCAGAAGGACAAGATGATTTTGATGAGGAAGAGACGATTGCCCTAACAAGCATGGGGTCAAATCCTCCCATGGCTGCAGAAACTAGCAGGGAAAGGGAGGCTGTTAAAACTGATGTTTTTCGTTTGGAGGATGAGATAGGTGAGGAGAAGATTGAATAGCATGCCTGCTCTTGACTATCTGATTGATTGCAAAGTCTACATCGTCAGCCCAGTTGATTCATTAGGAATCTGCCTCCAACCTGGAAACTATTGTCGAAGTTCATGCAGTTGGCAGAATATGAATTGGATGACACCAAATATGTATACATTGAATACGAGCCTGAATTGTGTCGAGTGTCTTAGGCTTAAATAAATGAATGTGTGCCTTGTGCTGCTCCTCGAGAACATTTATTCAACCTCACATATTCATTACTATTTCATATTTACACCTGCAAGTATAACATGGATTTGTCATCCATTTTGTCCAAGAAAAACCTGTACAACGTATTGATATTCTCCTGGTTATTGAATGCTTCATGTACCAATATAGCAGAACCCCCTTCTCACACATGGCCAGCATCATGGCTGGCTTTTGGCTTTACCTGTGAATCATATTGTAATTCAGTGTTTCTGTTTATGGAATAATAGAAAGTGATTGCTATCATCTTCAAGATTGGAACTGAAATCTTGGTATCGACTATAATCGCCGGAATTGTGTCATCATGGCTGGCTTTTGGCTTTGCCTATGATGAATCGTTTTGTAATTCAGTTTTTCGGTTTTATGGAATAATAGATAGTGATTACTATCATCTTCAAGATTGGAACTGAAATCTTGGTATCCTTTATAATTGATGGAATCGTGTTGAAGGTGTATTATCAAATGGGATGGAAATGCAAAACTACGTATATTATGAAAGCATTCTCTTCTTTACTCTCTCTTGATGATAAACGTGGTTGCAGTGATGCTTTCACTTGGGCATCGAACCCTTCTTCTTCTTCTTCTTCTCACTTGTCTTCACAAGTCTATCTTGGAGATGGCACTATGTCTAGCATCTCAGACACCAGAAGTTTTAGGATCGATGAGCACATATTCTTGGTAGATTCCTGAGGAAATGCAGTTTAGCAAGTAATTTGCCACATGCATGTAATTTGTCCCAAGTCACTAGATTGTGTCGTAAGGTGGTTAATTACTCTGATGACTAAGTGCCCTCGGGACATCAGTTTACTTATATGAATCAGCGAGTCTCGAACTTTGGTTCTCGAAAGGGGGATCGGGTTTACAGCTGCAATTGGAATAACAATAAGAAGAAGCAGATCTGGATTACAGCGAGAGAGAGAGAGAGAGAGGAGGCATCTGCCGATGTTGCGCTCACGCCATTCATACGAGAAGGATGAATCAAATGCATTGGCTCGAGCGGATGCATTCTGCACATGTTTAAGCACTCACTCGCTGATGCTTCTTCTCCGGACAGAGCGAGAGTACCAAGCAAGGATGATGGGAGGAGGATCTGTCGGGGCCTCCTCATAGCCAAGGTGTGAACCTCAAGGTGAGGAGAAACTCCTCCCTCGCGGCGAATGGTACGTATACGTAAACATAGCGAATATACAGGGCCAAGGTGCATTTGCATGTACATACAGAGCCAAGGTATAATTTGCATATGTGCATGTACATGTGTATCCATGTATGTATGCATTGGTATGTATGTATGCATGCTTGTTTGTATGTATGTCTGTCTGTCTTGTCTGTTCTGTTTATCTGTATGTATTTATGTATGTGTGTGTGTATATTTAGCCTTCATGTATTTTGGTCCGTATTTGTGTACGTATTTTGGTACGTATTTTGTTAGGCAAGAGGGAAAAAAAGCAAACGAAGCAGAAAACATGTTTTTTGTACTCGCAGAAGAAAGAAGAAAGAAGAAGAAGAAGAAGAAAGAAGAAGAAGAAGAAGAAGAAGAAGAAGAGGAAGAGGAAGCATGGAATAAGCGCAGACAGGGACCAGGTCACGACAGGTCGCAGCGGGGGGAGAGGAGATGTAGAAGAATAAGAATCGGTATCAGAGGAATAAGCAGCAGAAGAAGAATGGGCGCCATCGCCATTGTTGTCTTTCTTCCCAGGTTGGTTCTCTTACCCCTCCCTTCTTCCTCCTCCCTTCTCTCCCGTCTCTCCTTTTTGTGTGGATCCGTCGTTTTTCTCGACGCTGGTGTCGTCGATCTACCCCTTCCGTGTGCCCTTTGTTAACTCATTGTCATCGTCGTCGTCCGTTTGGGAGCAGATCTGGCGTTGTCTCCTCCTCTCTGGCACGCTGATGCCTGGGTTTTCAAGGGATATTAGGGTTCACTTGGGTAATGTACATGCGGAAAATTCGTTCCTTTTTTGCCTGTGTTCTCTTCCCCTTGGCATGCTGCTCGCTAGTTGTAGTCCATGAATGATTTTCAGGGTGTTTTTGCCTCAAATTTTGTGCCTGATTGTGTGCTAGGACGGATTTGAAAAGCCTCGCTGCGGTACTGGATCGGTGGAGATCGTCATCGTGCTTGTCGTTGTCATCGTCGTAGAAATCATCATCATCATCCCCATCATTGGCTTCGCTGTACCTTTCTTTGCTGGCCTCAGCGTCGTTGTCGTCAAGGGATGGTCATAACTTCCATATGGTGCATGATGAGATGCGAACATCAGCTTCTTCGCAAGGATTCCCTATGTATCTCAGCTTGAAGAATGCACATGATGAAGGTGTTCCAACTGTGATCGACCTACATGGGCCCATTAGTGAGGAGAGGCCCCTACTTTACCCTCGTGCACACGAGGAATGTAGCCCAAAGAAGGTCCCAAAGGTTAGCATTTTAGCAGGGACAAGTGCAGTTTCTTGGTACAAGCTTATCGGGGGAGTGTTGGTACTTTTAGGGTTGTTCCTGCTCATTGTATATGGAGGCTATCGTTGGTACACGTCTCATTGGAAGCAGGAGCAGCTGCAATATTCCATAGTGTTGGATTGTGGGAGCACAAGCACTCGGGTGCAAGTCTACGCTTGGGCCTATAGGGATTCCTCGGGCAATGGTCAGTATCCGATTGTCATTCGGCCTACCCCTGAACCTCAGCCCCCACTGGTTTTCCAAGCTAGGAAAGGTGGCCAGAGAAAGCAATCTCGTGCTTATCATAGAAAGGAGACCGAGCCTGGTTTACACAAGCTTTTGAGCAATGAGACTGGTATCAAAGGGGCACTTGAACCTTTACTACAATGGGCTGAAAAACAAGTTCCTGCTGCGCATCATGGGAACACTCCGCTCTTTCTTTTGGCGACTGCCGGCATACGCAAACTCGAGAACGATGATGCTGAGTGGCTTCTTGATAAAGCATGGACTGTATTAGAAAGATCTCCGTTCATGTGCAAGAGAAGCTGGGTCAAGGTGATATCGGGTACTGAAGAAGCGTATTACGGGTGGGTCTCCTTGAATTATAACTTTGGAAAACTAGGCCAAACAACAAAGCCACCGACATTGGGTGCTCTCGACCTTGGCGGTTCTTCGTTGCAAGTAACCTTTGAATCAGAAGAGGTTCAGAACAAGGAGTATCAGGTCAATCTAAGCGTTGGAACTAGCCAGCATCACCTGTATGCACTTTCCCATGCGGGTTTCGGTCTAAATGATGCATTTGACAAATCCGTTGCACTGGTTTTGGAGGGATCAGATACCGTGGTGGGTGCAACGGTTCCAGAGTTTGTGGAGCATCCATGCCTCCACTCGGGTTTCCAAGGAAAATACAAGTGCCCCCATTGTCGGTCAAATCCTGCAGTGGTGCCCAATCCAGCTATGGATAACCCATCTCCTGACCCAGGTCTGGCTGAAGTGACTCTCATTGGTAAGCCTGACTGGGAATCATGTAGGGTTCTAGCAAGCTCTATCATCAGTAATGGATCTAGGTTTTCCTCGTTGGTACCAGAGCCAATGGGTTGTGATAGTGAACATCCTTGTGCACTTGGGAGGCATCAGCCTGTGCCCGAGGGTAAATTTTATGCGTTGTCTGGGTTTTTTGTGGTGTACAAGTTCTTTGGACTTCCACCTGATGCTGGTTTCAGTGAATTATTGGAGCATGGAAAAGCCTTCTGTGAAATGCCATGGGAGGTAGCATTAAATGGTGTTGTGCCTCAACCCCTTATAGAACATTATTGTTTCCGAGCACCTTATGTGGTTTCTCTGCTCAAGGATGGATTACATCTCGATGAAGAGCAAATTACAGTCGGCTCTGGCGATATAACATGGACGCTCGGGGCAGCTTTGCTAGAGGCTGGGGCATTTAGTCCGACGCCTGCCTCGAGATATCGGGGCTTTCCAACTTCAAGGGGAACGTTATCTTGGGATGCAATTGTTATCTCAGTTATTGTTTTCATCATCATGATGTTTGTGCTCTTTACTTTGAAGTATTTTGTTAACTGTTCCCCTTTCGGGGCCTGGAAATCACAATCGCCTTTGGGTCCTCCACGATACCCACCATCGTATATTGCTCGGCTTCGGCTGGGGAGGCTTGACGCTGGTGTTTGGAATGGTGAGAGCTTATGAAAGAAGCTGGCGAGATTCTTTCCCAATTAAGGCATACTTTATCGAGTTTTTAACCGCATTCTATGTCATGTGTTTGCAGGAGATACAAAGATGCCTCATAGTCCTGCACCGTTGGGAAGCTCCCAAGATGAAGCTCAAGCAGGTTTTGGCTGTCTCATAAGATCAGGGAAGTCGATGCTAGAGTTAAGTGAGCTACAACAGGTGGCAGCTGGGTATAAGTCTCAATCAAAGCTTTCCAGCAGGCGAACGCAATCCCGAGATGATTTGATCAAGTATGTTAAGAAGTGATCTCCGTACTCTCCTCTTTAACTCGACTTTGTACGGACAGAATCAGAGTCAAGCATGCCATTACTCACTCTAAATTGTGGCCTCAATCATATATGGCTCCTCTCTATGAAGAAGATATGCCTCAAGCCTCCTTTGTAACTCCGACACTCCTATTTATACTAACCGCTGGACTATTCTTTTGGTAAATTTTCGATCTCCCGCTGCAAGAGGCATTATATTCTTGACAATATATGGCGAGATGTACATGAAAGTGATATGTTTACTGATTCAAGCGCATCGTCAAAAATGCGTCGGATTTGATCTGGCAACAACAAACAAAGATAGTACTATACCATCTCTTGGTTTCCTTGCAGCATCTCAGGAGAGAGCTATCTGTCTGTCTACCTATCTACCCATCCATCTATATAAATATAAATTGTGATGAAGTTTTGCTCCATGAAGTTGCAATGCACACTTTTTTT
>JBBBWG010018778.1:56241-78988 GCA_037176905.1 Azolla pinnata
TATATATAAATAGTGTAAACTGATTGTGAATGTTTTGGCAGTGGCCGGATTCGAACCCGCGACCGGACACAATGAATGTCAAAATGACCAAAACAAAACAAAAGAACCAAAAAACACGAGCGTCTTCGTCTTCACTGTTTTCCTGCTTTCCTGCTTCCTGCTGCTTCCTGCCGCCTGCTTCCTGCTCCGCAGCGATTTCAATTCCTCCAGACATGGCGCCGCAAACCCTAATTCCTCCTCGCTCCCCGCCCGCGTCGTGACGCCTCCAGGTACTTCTCGCTCGTCTCTCCTCCTCCTCCTCCTCCGCCTTCAACTGTCCTCGACGTCTTTCGCATGTCATGAATTTCTCGCGCAATCTTGACATGCTGCTGCTTCTCCTCCTCCTCTCGATCTGGACTTCCCTCCTTCCCCTCGCACCGTGCATCCATCTCTCTTGCTTCCCCCTCCCCCCCTTCCTTGACTTTGTTGCCCCCGCCTCTCACCCTTGCTTGCTGCAGTTTGATCTCCGCCGCCACACGAGGAGAAACGGGAACACGACAAACGTCCCTCCCGGGCTTTGCTCCCATGGTGCGTCGCCATGGCTGGCAGCTTCCTGCTCACCCTTACCAGGTCGGTCGGTTGTGTGTGCATCTTTTTTTTCTAGCTGACTTTCTCTGGAGCGAATAATGGAATGCAGACTGCAGTTTGTATGCTGCTAGTAGACAATCCCGTTGCTTGGGAAGCCATGTCTAAGGCAAGTAATGCATGCTTCGAGTGTCTCTGTCGCTTTGGCAGCTCTGCAAATTTGATAAGCTACGAGGAAACATAGAAAGTCAGCCGCTTCTGCATCATAATGGAAATATAGGCTGTGTGCAAAATAAAGTTAGTGTCTTGTGAAGGAAATACAAAGAAAAGAAGAAGTTACAGGATAAATTCCGAACAAGAGGAGTTTAACGGTCAAGGCTGGAGCTAGCCATCGTTGATGTCGGAAAATGAGAGGCATAATCTAGCTAGGCTCATGGTTCTTGTGTGTAAACAGTAAAGGGATGGTTCGGCGTCTACCTTTATCAAAAAGTTGTCAGCAGACAGATATTTGGATGAGCATGATCTGTGCAATGCCAGAGAGCTGGAAGAGCCTTTTATAGGATGAGCAGATGTAGTTGTGGAGCATGCATTGATAGCTGGATTTTTTGACCTCTTGCAGGTTGTGGCAATCACCGTATTCTTTCTTCTCTCAACAGCCTTCTATGTTTTTCTTGCCCCATTTTTGGGAAGTAAAGGGCTACAGTATTCTGCAACTGCTATTTATTCATCTGTGGTAATGCCCTTGTCCTGTAATCTGGCTATATAACTGTATTTCCTGTCTCTAACATAATTGTTTAATTTACAGACGCTAGCAGTGTTTCTTCTCTATGTAAGATGTACAGCTATAGATCCTTCTGATCCAGGAATATTCCAATCTAATTGGAAGCTTTCAGCCAAGGAAGATAAAGGATCTGTAGGAAATTCCTCATTGTCATACACAGGGATTGGTCCATCTTTGGATCCGTCTGCTTCTGGAAGGAGCTCGTTGGCACCACAGTTCGAGAAGCAACCAAACCAATCTTCTGATAGTGGCATAGAAAACAGACACAGTCATGTCTCCCCACTGTTGATGTGCTTAGGGTTCATGCTCGGATGGTTTGTGAAAAGCGACAACTGCAAGAAGGATACTATTGAATTGCAAACGGCTAACGATGAAGATGTTTTATTCTGCACACTTTGCAATGTGGAGGTAGAATGCTAACTTTTATTTAAGGATCCAATTGCAAAGGCTCGTTAGTATTGTTTCCACTACTTTCTAAGTTCTTCCTTTTTGTGGCATGCAGGTACGTAAATTTAGTAAACATTGTCGAAGTTGTGACAAATGTGTAGATGGTTTTGACCACCATTGCCGAGTATGTACTCTGATATATTGGAACTCTTTCGTTTTGAGAATTTATTATATGCTTCTGTAGTATGTATGTTTCTGAAACGGCAACATTGCCTTTTTTTTTCAGTGGTTGAACAATTGTGTTGGAAGGAAAAATTACGTCACTTTTGTCTCTCTCATGGCCACTTGTCTTGTTATGGTAAGTTGAAGTCTAAAATGTATGGTGCATTTATTAAAACTGTTGCTGGTTTTTATAGCTGTGAGTGTTTGTGATCAACATGCACCAATAATCTCGATTTTGTGAATTCTTTGAAATTTCCTGACTTGAGCATATAGAGAAGGATGGACATTATTAAGTTGTCTGAAGTGGGAGTTAGGTATTGTGTGTTAGAAGGTCGAATTGTCGTCAATGCATTGGATTTGGTTTAATAACTGATGATGCAATCTCTTTTAGAAGATTTTGCATTCGATTTTTAAAACAATTGGTAAAACCCTTTTATTTCTTTGGTTCATTGGCACAGTAATGATTGTTGAGGAAAGGTTTCTTTTTTCCATTTGGTCATGGAAATTTATTAACTTATAAAATATTTTACTGATTATTTAACTGAATCATTTCTGTGTTGGGGAAGTCACAGCAAGCTAATTAATGTAAACAGGACTCATTGAATGGTTAAGTATGTATCTTTTGAAGGTACTATGTTGTGATTAAGCAACAGCCACTTTTGGAGAATGTCCCTTTGTGTAGCTCTCAGTTGAGAAAGCATCTCTAATAAAAAAACTAGAATCAGTGAAGATTAATCTGAAAAGCATGGTATGCTGACTTTGTAAATTGAACTAAACTCTTATTGCTGACTAAAAGAGTTCAGTGGATATTGCAATAGGATACACACCAGGAGTGGATCACTATATGCGCATACATAGTCGCATGAGTTTCCAGGTTGAGAATGCCTACCTGGCTTGAGCATTCACTCTCTTGGCATTCCCTTGCGTATTGCCTTATCCTTGTAGGCTAAGCAATCTGATTGTAAGTGCAATAACCCATTTGCAGGGTGACACTCAACGAAAGAGTGAAAAAATAGATCAGATTCTTCATTAAAACAACGTTCTGACAGATAATGAGTCTGTGTAGTGGGGGATTGATTAAATACATTTCATCAGAATCTGGTAATGCATTTGGGATACAGAGGCATGGGGCCCACATCAGACATAACCTCATCAATTTTGGTGATGATTGAAGTGTTAAAATTTCTTGTATACATGGCCATTTTCCCTTGTTCCTTTTTCACTATAAATCTCAGCATTTTTTAGCATGACAGTGGATTCTGGCTTTCATACCTCGAAATTTCTGCATGCTTAAGGTTGTTGTTATCCTTTCCTTTATGCAGCTTCTTCTAGATTGTGTCGTGGGGTTAGCTGTGCTCGTGAGATGCTTCACAAGTAAAGCAGATACAGAAAGACTGATAGTTGATAAACTTGGAAATGGTTTTTCAAGGCCACCCTTCATAGTTGTGATTGTAAGACTATAAACTTGGAATTTTTTGGCAAAAGCATTCTAGTTCTCTTTTCTTGATGGGGCATTCAAGAAGTAACATGTTCAACGCTGCAGTTTTGAAATTTGGCTTTGGCACAGGTTATCTGTACTCTTGTTCCATTATTAGCTTCTATACCATTGGGAGAGTTGCTATTTTTCCATATAATTCTCATACGGAAGGTTCGTCATATAGTGTTATATAATGCTAACAACATTTAACTATTCTTTTGCAATAAGTTCTTAAAAAATGACTGCTCCCACGTTTTCCCATTGACATTATGCGATTGCATTTTGACTACAGGGTATAACAACATATGAGTATGTGGTGGCTATGAGAGCTCAAAATGAGCCACAAGTAACACAAGAAGTAGAGCAACAGAGTGCTCCATCGTCTCCCACCAGCTCCACTGCCACAGGGCTTAGTGGTTCAAGCTCCTTAGGTTTACAGGTTCGAGGAGCATGGTGTACACCCCCAAGAGTCTTCGTAGATCATCAGGTAAAGTGCTTTCCATAGATATGACTGTGCATCATTTTCTGTTTGTGGAGGTTCAACTTTATTAACACTTCCTAATACTTCACCTAAAGGAGGATGAGGTTATACCACACTTGGGACCGGGCAGAGTTCCTTCCACTGTTGATCCTGATGCTACAACAAGAGGAGAGAAGTCGAACAAGCCTGCAGTTAGAATAAGTGCCTGGAAGTTAGCAAAACTTGATCCAGTGGAGGCAGCACGAGCAGCAAGAGAAGCCAGAAAGGCTTCTTCTGTACTGCGTCCGGCAGGATTTCGGGAGGGAGGGACATCTGATCTTGGTTATAGTTCAAGCAGCAATGCTAGTGTCAGAAGCAGCATGAGTGCAGATTATTGGAACAATAGAGGAATTCAGCATGAATTTTCACCAAGGACAGCATATCCTGCGAGCCGAGCAACCAGTAAGGAAGAAGCTGAGGCAGGTGGGCTTAGCCGGAGTAGTTTAAGCAGTCCTGGTGGAATGACTGGTCATACCTCTGCTGGTTTGAGTCCTCTACCATTGGGGGCGGCAAGGATTGGAGGTACAGAGTCGATTCCTCAACGGAGATTGCCTGCCCACAATCAGCAAGTAAGCATATTTCCTCATGGTTCTAGAGAGAATTTTCCAACATATAACATGACGTCCATTTCACCGTTACCCATCGAGCACCCATCATGGGGAGGCGGGATGACCCCTGGTAGTGATGGAGGTGATTCCAGTGGTGCAGACAGTTTACATGAAAGACAGCGAAATGATAATGTTGTGATGGATGTGGACACACGGCTCTCTCTTTTCAGTGGCAGTGCTAGAGAAAGCAGAAGCGCTGTGTATTGGGATCGAGAAGCTGGGAGGTTCATCTCAGTGCCCAATAGGAACCATCTTATGAGAATTTCAAATCCTTTTCCACGACAAAATCTGCCCGTATCTAGTGTTGGTGGTTCACGGGTAACTTCTACTTTACCAGAAATTGAAACAGGAAATGGTGAAGGTTCTCCACAAAATGTTTCTGACCCGCATCCACCCGGTGGGGCCTCGTCTCAAATATCATCTGATAATCTCACCTACTCTGGAACTTCCATTTTTTTTGGGGGCCCACTTAGTGTGCCTATTTCGGGTGGTTCTCGAAATGGCAACTTGTCTTCTTCTGTGCCAGACCCTGTTAATACACGAGAAAGGGATAGTGTCAGCACTGTGTCAGTACCTGAACACTCTGCTCCTGTACGAGGATCAGTGATGCGCAATCAATCACCCATTTTTGTTCCCCCGCGTGTATCGCACAATAATCCATTACTACCACTCTAGCAAATGGTCTTTGAGGTTTTTCACCCCAGAAACTTGGATGTGGTTGTGACTGGAGTAATTCTTTGTTAGCAGGGCTCAAGTATGTGCCATGAATCTCGATAAATTATAGGGATTCACAAGAGATGCTGAACCAGTTTGGATATGGTTCATTTCATCTGGCTGCATATAATGTCAGGCAGTATAGGAATCAATTTGCTGGGTTAGGTATTGCCCACTTGCTATGGCAATCTTACATGGGTGTATAATACTTATGTTATATCACGAGCAAGCTGCATAGGATGTAACGATAATTAGTTCCAATACTAGTGGAAAGAAAGGGTGGATGTTGGCGTCAGGCATCCTGCGTTCGACTACTAGTGCATTTTTTGGTGGCATGCGCAAGAAATGCAGGGACTTCCATCAAACATCGCTGGAGCTTATAAAAAAGGCCACGGTACCAAACATCTTTACTTAATCTGTTAATGCTATGTTTGTTTTACAAATTGCGTTATCTAGCTACCATTTACTTGTGTAATCTATTCTCTAGTTTGTACTTGACTCACTAACCTTATGCCATCTTACATGGGCCTGTTTAAAATCTCCACGGCAATCCAAGAACGGATGAAGCAGCTTCTCGATTTTACTTAACTAGGGCCTCGATTGCCCATTTGATTTTCATATTTTGTAAAATTTATTCTTGTTTTTGGAGAGGAGTAAAGAAAACAGAATTTTTTCTTGTTATTTGCCAGTTTACTTGTCAATAGTACATAAGAGGCGTGGTCTTAAGAGGTTTGTGCAGTGTCAAAATAAGGAATGTAGTGAATTCTGTCCACATGTTCATAGTGAAGATGGTCACGTTACTTGTACACATGGTAAATTTGGTAATATGAATCTTCATGACTGATCGTATGTACATTTCATGTGGATATGTAGAGAGCGTTTGATTAATTTCATGCTTACATGAAATGCCCTCTCACCTGTTATTGGATATGAGTTTACAAATCTTCATGAAATCCTTTATGCAGGCATATTTGATTGCTGTTCTATGATTATATCTGAACTTAATCTGGTATGTTGAAGCTTTTTTATTCAACATTTTCGATTATCTGAGATACATTTATGCCTGTTCAAGGTATGTATGTATGTTTGATGTGGTAGCTAATGATATAGCTTATAGAGAAGACTTCAATTTTATTGTTTACCTGTGAAGTTGTGATCATCTCAGGAAAGAAGCGGCCTTGTTTACAATGCATTTTTGATAGATCATGAGCTTTTAAGTGTGATATTCATGTCTTGCATCTAACCACAACAAAGTCTCGGATTTGTTAGTTTTTAGGAACTTTTGGCTTGCTTCCGATGTAAACTACTTCGAAATGGTTGTCGTAATAAGCAAGGCTTTCAACTGTTGGTTGGTTGATTTTGAGAAACTTTGGTAAGAGATGGATGACTTCAATGGAGGTGCTAAGAATATTTTTAGAGTGCTCAACTTCTAATCTCTAAATCATTCACATGTTTTGAGTGTCAAGGTGACAGAAAACGACATCTACAGGATTAATAGTTTTGCAAGTTCTTAAGGCGAGGGTGTTTTAAAACTGAATGCAATATTTGCTGGAGGGCTCTTACTGTGATCTCAAGTTATTTGCTGCATTATCTGTATCACACAAAAAAGAGAATTGTATTGTTTACGCATGACAGGAACACTATTTTAAGCACAATTTCAAGTCCAATGGTAACTTCTTATCGATTGTTAGTACTCCACCACGATATCACAAATCGGATCTCATATCTTATTTATTACATGCCATAAGTTTTCACATGATGGGCAATGAATCTAAGTGGGCATTTACAATGAGTCTAGATAACATACAAAGCGAGCATGCCGTCACTACTAAATAACTCAATGTACCAACAAATGTTGTCGGTGATAAATCTTGGCTTTCGCATGTCAAGAAAAAAAAAAGGTAGGTGTTGAGCTTCTTGTCAGAAAGAGAGGAGAGAAATAGTTTGGTTGAATGAGCTTATTCTGTTACTACAAGAGAGACAAGGTCTAGTTACGATTGATACGTCCGTCATTATGATTCAAATAATTCTAATTGTAATCAAGGAGATATCTTTATGATCCAAATGATAGATATGATAGTTAGCCATGATTTCCTTTGTGATTCTAAATAGGATACCATAGGATTTGATTGGCAACGAATAAGCTAAGAGATAAGCTAAGGTCGGCTAGCTTTATTAGTAACTTAGAACTTGATTTTCCTTTAGGTTCAGATTCTCTCTTTTTTATTCATGAAACCGATGCTCATGTATGCAAGCAACTGATTATAAAATAGCTAACAATGGTTTTAACTGGACGATAACAAATTGCTTGAATAGCTAAAAAGCGGAGATGAATTAAGCAATGTTGGCATGCACACATCAATCAGTATGCATTAATGTACAAGAAAGTGTGTATCAATCGATTACGACATCAACCCTTCACAGAAGTAGCTTATCCTAGTTGATGGCATGAAAAGGGCACAAATAAATGAAGTAAATAATTGTGAAACCATGTGCAGATTGAATCGAGTCAAGTTGATGTCTTTCACAAGTCATGTGCAAATTGAATCGAGTCAAGTTGATGTCTTTCACAAGTCATGTGCGAATTGAATCGAGTCAAGTTGATGTCTTTCACAAGTCATGTGCAAATTGAATCGAGTCAAGTCGATGTCTTTCACAGCTACACAACACTAAACCCTAAACCCTAGCTTTCTACAGTTTTCATTGTCTTAAATCATTTTCATAACCTAGCTTTGGCATATGCTTCAAGGGCCTTCACATGCTGAGAACATTGTGCAACTTGATGGTCTGATGATGTCCATTGACTGATCGAGTTTTTGAGGCTTTTAAGAAATCCTTACGATTAGATCCACACCCATCTCTTGTGGAGCTCATCAATATGTATGAAGCAAAGATGAATCCATTTCGCTTCAATCTGGGATTGATATGACAAGATGATCTGGGTCTTTATTCAGAGAGAAGCAATACCACAAAAGGATATCAACTAGAGTCAGAGGGCAAGTTCTTTCCAAACAATGTAAAAAGATGAACAAACCTTGTCACAACATAACAGAATTTGAGCATTCACCAGGAGATGATACAGGTATAGCTTTCATTCTCAATATCAAATCATACCTCTTTAGCTTTTCAGTGCTCAATTAACCATTCATCAGGCAATCTGACAAGCTAATTTTCTTGCTGACATCCACAGCTAAAATACTCCAAACTAATATATTAGCCAACCATTACACAAAATGTTCTCAACGTTGATTGTACAATTTCCTTGCAAAGAGCAAATGCTTGTCGACAAGCTGTTAATCCACTACGTCGACTCTATGGAAGGAACGTTTGTTACATAGAAGGGCCTCGGCAACTATTTACAGAGACATGGCTAATGAGATCAGATTCAAACATAGAAAGAAAGTAAGATACTGGTCAAGCTATCTGGTCTTAAGACTTCCTACTATGTGGTCTTAAACTCCTTTTGTATTCATGGTGCAGCTCACATCCTACGAATCATTCAAACATAGGAAGGATCAAAATGCAAAAGCACAAACTATGGTATGCACACACATAGTATCATACACCTGGTGTACTATTTACCTTTACCAGGATTGAGATATGTACTGTCAGAACCATCAGAAGCTGACGAATATGACCCCGCCAGAGGAGATGCACAACTTGCCCTTTCTGGATTCAGAAATGATTTACCTCCATGATCTCGAGAGGAGCCATACGAATATCGAGACACAGAACCAACCGCAGGAGAATAAGCATATCCTGGAAGAAGTGGGGAGGGTTTATGCGACAATGAGGGAGGTGTGAAGTACGGTGAAGCTCTGAAAGCCTCCAATGATGATTGCAAAGATGTGAAGCGCCTGAACTCATTCAAGCTGCTTCCTGAGAATGGAGGTGGATAATGCTTAGAGGATGATGCATCCCCCTTTGAGAACGATGATGCATCGAGATAATTATTTAGAAAATTGGAATGCGAAGGGGGGATTTGGATAGGTGGTGATTCTGATGATGAGGCCCAGATAGGGGCAAAACCTAGCAATGGTGTTTGCTCTGAGGCTTGAAGATCAGGAAATTCATATCGAGCATCACGTTTGCACATTGGACACACAGCTCGCCACAATGTTAACCATGCATCAACACAAGTAGCATGAAATCCTGGAAAAATCACCGCACTAGTTAGGCATAGGGTGCAGGCTTATAATCTTCTATATAGCCAATAAAGGATATTTCTACTCACTATGACTGCATGGCAGAACCCGCAGTATTTCACCAGGAATGTATTCCTCAAGGCATATTGTACATGACTCTTGGGCAGCTTTTTCATTGCCAATGATTCTGTAAACTTCTGTGGGCATTGCTTCTACAATACGTGAACTGATTACACATGGTCCTTTGAATCTCGAACGACGTCTATTCCTGTTTCTTTTCACAAAACACCAAGTAACAAGTCCAGCAGCAATCGCAAGCAACAAGATCAGCATAAATACCATCACGGACCAAATAGTGTCCTCATAGTCGGGTAAAATCTGAACACTTGCAGCTTCATTCACTGAGAATTTAGCCAGTGCCTCACCTGCTGATTTTGTGACAAACACAGCAGGTATTGTCATGCCATATGATCTTCCTGTCACCGAAATCATGAACAAAAGTACAAAACACAAGCTTAAATCACTACAAAGAAAGTGAACACAGAATCTCACAAGCAAACTGATCTTCTATTCCACAGATTTCTGGATTTATTTAATTGATAATTATGAAATGGTTCTCTGGGGGGAAGGTAGACAAAATAATATCAATAAACTGCAACTTTGAACAGTACAAATGGAGGGGGAATAATGATGTGACTCTGCCGTGTAAAACAGTCACTTAGGTGCTTTATGGAGCATGCAAAACACTAGTAGGACAACACTGTGAGCAGAGCCATTTCAGTATTTCTGAAAAAAATATCCCCATGATGACGTTAGTGAGGCTATCACGTCATCAAAGGATGCAGTCATTCCATGGTGGTTATTGGACTATGAAGTCTGTTGATCGCTTCCTCTGGCATCTTATGGAGTTTTACTATGTTAGTTAGTTAGTTGATTTGATAGGCACTCATCTCTTCCATATACATGAATACCCTTCAATGGTGGTTTACATGAAGACACCGCTGTTTTGCCTGTTATTGGGTGCTACTGGCTTTTGCACTATTGTTTCTGGAAACAAGCATTGCCACCATGATATTGCCTTGGTTTGGTACTAACCCTTCTCCACACCGTAACACTATTCCTATTTCACGATGCTCTATAGCTGATGACTCAATCTCTCAAAAGCTACTACAAGGACTGTTTCACTCGATATGAGACTATCCTCAAGCTAAAACTGGTATACCAGAGGCATGAATAATACAATTTCTGGAATTCCATCATTCGCTGCCAACAGAAAAATGAAAGTTTTGCATTCTAGCTATGCCCAAAACCTCATCATTGATGTCATTTGTGGCACTATATCACGTATTTTTTACCATAGAAATGCCATCCATCACGATCCACATTCAAGCATAAATTTACTAATAGCAAAGAAACATCATTGAAGCATAAATCCATACAGAAAACCACATGGGGCTTTTTACCTGTACGATTATTAGCTTCAAACCTAACAAAATACTAGCAGCGATGTGGTCAATGCCGAAGACATGTGAATACGAAAAACCAAGATTATTAGTGGAAGCACATGTCTTATTCATTAAACAAGCTTCCAAGGGGTAGAAGTTCGGTTGACACTTACTTGCAGCAATATTTTGGTCAGAATCATTGTTATACATGATAATGGCTGCAAAGCCAGCATCTTGGGCGTGACGAGCTTTGGTATAAGCTGGGCAATCCCCCTTCATTGCCAGAAGGATCGCTGAGCTGCTGCCCCACTCACCACTGACAGATTCAAGGGGGGAGCATGCATCGGCTTCTGGGCTGTCCAGTACCATAAAGCCACTTACACCCAATCCTTTCAGCAGTGAGGCTGGAAATGGCACAGGAAAAAGGTGTTTCCGGGTCATCATCACAGCAACAGTACATATGCATGGTTCTTCGTGCATAGCATTATCGTGCACTCTTTAGGCGAAGAAACACATTCCGAGCAAGGTTTTATGGAAGTACAAGTAATTCATGACTGATGTGTAGTGCCGTTTCTAGAGCTAGATATGTGTGTGCGTGTGCTTGTACCCGTCCTAGTGACACAGGAAAGGCATGAACAGCGAAGGAAACTCACGGAATCTAACTTCACTGGAGCGGAGGGTGAGGGAGGGAGAGGAGGAGCTGGAGGCTACGATAGCAGCAGCAGCAGCATAGTCGAAGGAGACCAGGCATCGGAGGCAGAGGATTTGCAGGGCAATGAAAACGGCAAGCAAGGCACTGCGCCGCATACTCTTGATGTGACGATCGATGCAAAAAGGAGGAGGGGATGGGTCCTGAGAGAATCCAAGTAACAAGGGAATCGGAAAACACAAAGGGGAGAAGTGAGCTGAGGAACAGACAACCAGGGAGACAGAGGCAGAGGCAGAGACTAACCATACAGAGAGCTTCCTCGCGCGGACCAAGGCTTCGTCTTGTGGCGGAGCTACTTCTCTGCGTTTTCTTCTGCGAAACTGTACACACGAGAAGAAGACGAAGACGAAGAAGAAGACGGAAGGAAGAAGAAGATCGTATAGATACGCGTATGAGGCAATTGTACGTATGTTTATGCGTACATACGGAAAGGACATACGGATACGATTGTTTGTCTCTATGGTTATCTGAATGTGGCCTCTTTCTATGAGCAAAGGCCAAAAGTAAAGAAGAAGAAGTTTTCTTGTTGATATGAGACCCCTTATCAAACGATACTATATGTGTATAGAGAGCGCTCCGTAGACCCACAAGCTGGCTGATAAATACTACGTATTCGATACACCGGGGGTAGTCTGAGATCGGATACAAATGTACACAAGCCAGGTCTAACATAATCTATCTAGGACTGTTGATGCCCCAACTCACTCCCCTTGTCAGGTCAGGTCTCCGATGACTGACTAGATTGGATCTTGATTGGTTTGGTTGTTGCTCAGGATTCGATCTTTGCCCTAGCGCCCCCTTCAATGATTTAGGCTGCAGCTTGATGCTAGCTCAAAACACTCCTTGCAAGCTCTTGACCTTGTATAGATGATCAAGCCGCATCTCTAACTCTTCTCATCGCTCTTGCCCCGTTGTAGATGATCAGACCCCCCTTGTAGATGATCAGACTAGATAAATCTCGACTAAGATTTTATAAACTGCCTAATGCCAAAGAATGGAATATGAAAACTTTTAGTGATACGTGGTCCAATTAATTGTGAATTTATGCAACTATTTGACCCATTTCAAGGTATTTAACAACCCACATCAAACATATTTAATAACTATACACCAAAATACATATTCTAAGTGTTCATAATTCTTTTGATTAAAATACTTTCAAACTACGTGACATACGTATTATATGCGTACAATATGCTACGTATGAAACAAAACATTGGTCTGCAATTATCCCTTGGACCAGTCTCGCTGCCCAAGTGTCTGCCTTCTGTTGCCCTCGTAAGACGATTAGGCTAACAAGCCAAAAAAAATATCCTAGTCGGAAACCGGGATTGCAAGAAGTTTTGTGCCCACATGCACACATTATTTCCTTTCACATGATTGAGAAGGCGTTGGCCGCAATGCACAACCCTCATCCCTCAAAAAAGCGTCTGTGGGCGCTCAAATCGGCTACGTAATATTCTAGAGCCCGATGCTGACACTTGTTCAAGCAACTCCTCGAGCCTCTGCTCACACAGGTCACCGACAGAACAATCCAACATCATATTCCCATACTCGATAATTCGATCGGATATCCCATTGCTAACATGCATTGTCTTTCTACGAGAGTGTTGATGTCTTGAAGCACTATCCATACAACAAAAGAGGATCGAATCCAAGAGCCAATTCAGACTTTTAACAACCGTGTCCAATTGGTATTATTATCGTAACGTACAAACCTTGGGAGGCGGCGTTGCAAACATGAAGAGGCCATGGATGAAGAAGAGCAGAGAGAGAGCATATGGAATGAAGGGAGAGAAGTGGTCCCCTCCAAGACAAGGTCTTTGGAAGGACATGGTTTCTTCGATTGATTCGGCACCTACAAGACAAAACAAAGGCATCAAAATCAAAGACACAATGGCTCGAGCCGAGCGCATAAGCGCCGTGGGCTTGCACCCCACCGTACTACAAGAGAGCGTCAGAACATGACAGTTCTCAAGAGCATCGGAGTTGGACGATATAGCCCATGCAATGGAAATATGAAGGAATATGGGAATGCCTGGTATATCCTCCAGCAACCTTGGAGGTGTGTAGCCCCAACGGAATCTTTGGGAAGCGCAAAACACGATAAAACGACGAAGGCGGAGGAGAAACAGCAGCATGTAGTGGTCCCTTCTTCCGAATAAAGCATAGTCCAGAATACCAATGAAAGAGCAGCTGATTGAAAACACAAAGACAAACTTCGCCGATGAATGGTGGTGGTACTGCTGCCCTCCGGAAAGGAGAAAAAGATCTAGCCCAGATCGTAAAATCAAGCTACAAAAGAGAGATGGATGGGTGTAAGGGAATATATAGATAGATATAGATAGATAGCACCATAGCCAGGGCTGGAGGCAGATGGATATGTTTTTTTTGCTTGGCTGGAATGATAGGTCAAATTTTGGATGGGGGGTAGAATCCATTGATTGGGAATGATTCTGTGGAAGAGTTTGGAGACATTGGGTGGTGGTGGAGTCTGCCTCTTATCTGATGATGATCAGAGTTGGTATAAATAATTCTCCATAGCTTATATGATATGATCAGAGCTGGTATAAATAGTGTTCTTGATAGTAGCTTGGAACAGGGCATCCTATGGTGGCATCAACAGTCTTAGATAGATAACTTTGGATACATAAGTACATAGTCAGGGTAACATAATCCATCCATTGACTCATTCAGACATACATAAACTACAGAGAGTTACATACCAGATTTACAGAGAAATACATAGACAGTTTGCAAGAACACATACCAATAGATACGGTTGGGGGAGAGATGTGGGAGCTGAATGGGAAGCTGCTTGGGGAGATTGCCATCGGGGCTGCAGTCGCCATCGCTCTCCTCGTGCTTTGCTGCTTTTCTATGAGGCTGTGCTCTAGAAAACCTCAACCTGATCCTGCCCAAAATAGCATCAGCTGCCTCGATGTCTGCTGCAAGAGCTGTATCCTCGCATGCCTCCAGCACAACTACCCCCCTCCGCCGCCTGCACCACCCGAACAACCACCCATCAATCCCGATCCAGCTGCTCCACCGCCATCTCCATTGTATTATCAATGTACCGTTCCACTCCTGCACACATGCCTGCATTGCATGTAAATAACATTGCTTACCTGCATACCTGAATCAAGCTTTCTTCTGGTTTTGCAGCATTCCGTTGTTGCAGCCACTGCGGTCGAGCTTATCCCCAGTACTACACTGCCACGCCGCTCCACGATTACTCCAATGCCTACACCTATCACAGATACAGTTGTGCCTATTGCCACAATCCATGTTAGCATCAGGTATCATGCAAGAATTCAGTATTTGCAGCCTGCTTCCAAATGGCACTGGCTCCTTGTATGTATTAATTAATGTCTTCAACCTGTTCCACAACCCAAATTATATGGATCATTTTTGTTTTATTTCCTGTTCACACCTAAATTTAATTCTGTATCAGGAGAGGATACTGCTTGATACCAAAAAAATTATGGGATAAGAGCTGACACAAGAACTATATAGCATGAAGCGCATCAAAGCATGCAACTGATTGAGAAAAAAGCTATCATGAAGGATCTATTAACGCTGCTTTTAGTTAAACGTAAGTTCTATTGCTAATCATGCTCACGTAGTATGGACATCATTTTCAAAATGGTATGTACAATACCTTTTGGACATTTTGACTTCTCACCATCAAACCTTTGAAGGTAGCAAATATTTGGAAATGAAAACCTGCACAACATGGGATACTCATATGATAAACCAGTTTTAAATAATGGAGTGGGTTGCATTCAACGAAAATCCTCTGCAATTTTGAGATGAAAGTCAAAAGTCCTGGAGTTCCAATTAATAAGTATGATAAGGACTTAAGATTCTCATCATAAACCGGAGAAATCTAAATCGATTGTAGCTCAACATCATATGCAAGAAGGGAAAAAAAAGTTGGAACGGTTTGTTTGATTTGTACACAGGCAAAAAACATAATATCTACATGTATGCAGATATAACACATGTATGCATCTATATACTAGCCAGAGAGATGACACAATATAGAATATGTGATGACTTTCTTGCAAGAGTTTTTAAAGAGTACTATTGTCTTGACACAACACCTGTCCCTTGGACTTCGAGACAGATTCATCAACAATCCTCACTTTACAAGGCAGCGGGAAATATAAAGGGCTTTGGATTCATTATCTTCTATATAAGCCCGAATGTTGCAAAGTTTTGCAGTAATCAGCCAAAGTAGGGGACTTCTTTATTGAGTCCCATATGCGGGCAGAATTCCTCAACCAATCACGTTCGCTCATAGGCCTTGCAAAAGGCCTACGATTCATATTCAAAATCTGTGAACCAAAAACAGTATTCCTAGATGTTATTCTGCATTTCCATCAAACGTTATTCTCACAAATTATAGAAAAAAGACAAAACCTGGTCACGAAGCTGCCCCAACATTACTGTATAGCTCTCATGTTGCAGTTTTACCGCATCATCAGAAGACTTTAGTGGAAGAACAAAATAGCTTACTCCCTTTTCCTCATCTTCGTCTTGTTCACTGCTTGCACCATTTTGATGATTACTTTCATCTTTATTTGCCGCAGCACTTGATGGGAACTGAGGTACCACATACTGTACTGCCCCATTCCTTCGAAATGCAGGAGCCGGGAAGTACAGTGACAATGCCTTCTTCAAACACTTGATGTTATACCAGGAGCACTCATGCTCCCGCAGCCTACATGGCCATCATTTTTATGCAAAAAGTTCTCAGCTCTGCAAATGAGACAAAAACACGAGATCTTTTCCTGAAATTTCAAATACGGCTATATTCAAATATTGACATTACTGTTACTAACTTCGTATGGATAAAGACTGTGTCAGCAAAGAATTCAGTGGATTCTTCCTGCATTGCATCCTCTTCATCTTCATCTCCTGAGATCTGATGCACATGACTGCCATTTGTACCCAAGTTGGCAAGGCTAGGATCAGGAATGCCTTGTTTCAGCATTTCCACCTGCAATTACCAAAATGAAATAAGACATTAATGTGATGTTGTCTGTAATGTTAAACCCTATGCTTTATGAATCCTTAAGGCCACGAGCTCAAATTGTTTTATACAATCTGATTTAAATCTTTGAACCACTTCGAGAGTTGAACCTTACTGTCAACATCAAACGCCACAAGCTAATGTCGTGAAGCCCTTCTGCTACAAGTAGAAGAACATGGCAAACGGAGGCCAGGAAAACACCAAGCTACAGCAGGCCCTTGCATTGCAGCATTTGAAGGCAAACATGAATGACTGTTCCAGTACATCCATATCCATGAGGCGTTACAAAGTAGAATACCTGAATACCCATCATCTCATGAGCTAACTCAGCAGAGAGACTTTCCCCTGTCAGCACAGAGATTGATGAAGATCCATCTGGTCGCATTAAATCCGCTAAGACAGAGGCACTGAATAAAGGCTGTAACCCATAGAGAACAGCATTACCAGTTAGATGATTTAAAACTAGAGCGCTAAACTTAGGTTGGGCACACTGTGCACATTTTTATAGCAAGTAAAGCACCACATAGACATTTTGCATAGTGCCATAATCATCCAAGTGCGATAGGGATCATAAGTGTATGCATCCATAGAAAACATAATTGTAATGTCACTTTATGGGCCTTAACAAACAATGCAATCAACCTGTGTATCTAATAAGATGAACCGTTCAGCACACATTCGCAACTCCACTCCCACACTGCAGTGCTTTGCCATAGCCTTGCTTTCATCAGAAAGGACAGAAAACGGGGGAAGAACGCCTGAAACAGATATAAATATTCTCAACTTTAAGTTCTTACTATGTCAGAGCATCTAGTATATGATTATGAAGAAATTTATGGTACTAATATTGAAAATTTTTAACTTGCTGATAAAAATATAAACGGACGATAAGATCAAATTTTCTATTCTTTTATCAATTCACAAGATCTTCTGTGATCTCCATAGTTTCTCACAATTTTTAATTATCTCATGCATGAATGGGCACTAAAATAATCAGCGAGAAATGCTTCCCTAAAGGATTAGAATTTATAATAATAAATCCGTTCTAATTTTACGTGAAATATGCTTATGATTCCCAATTATTCAAACATTCTCCCAAAACATTAAATTGGATAGAGAGCATACAAACTTTAAAACAGGAAAATTTGCAGCTTATCCTCATCTTTCCTACCAATCCATGCATACATAAGGGATCTTAAATGATAGAAACAGACCTGGAGAGGTAGCATCAAAACCATAGAGTTCATTCATTATTGTTGACTTGCCAACACCTGGGGCTCCTAACACACCAATCACAGTAAAATCTGTGTTATCCGATAAGAGCTGCACAAATATCAAAATCTCCTCAGAATAGTAAAACTTTTTTATCCAAAGGGTTTATTAGATGTAGTTAATATTAAATACAAAACTAGTTAAAGATCCTAATTCTTCTACCTCTACCTTCCCACAATCCAAACCAAACAACCCCAAGGAATTAAACAGGAAATATGTGCCTCATTAAATGATGTGGTGGCAACAGAATATGCATGAGGACATCATCCTCAAAATTGAAGAAGTGATTCAAATGAGCTTCCCGGAGGATAGATTCACAGTGAGACTGTGGTGCATAGTTACATATATCCCCCATATTACTCGTCAAGAAATAGGTTAATGCAGAATTCCTCCCATCAAGTAGAAACTGAGGCAGGAAGAGGATTTTGAATGCTTAAATCCAAAAATTTTGCGAATCATGTGGAAGAGAGAAAACAAGGAGAATTGTGTGCAGGTGTCTAGCTTATAAGTACGGTAAAGATAAGTATATGCCATCTACAGATAATTTGAACTTCACAAGCGTTCAGAAAATAATAGAGACGCTTGATTCAGCACACTTTGGCCAATGTTTGCCCAAGATTAAAAGGCATATGGTCTCAATTATATATTAGCACAAGGTATGCAACATCAACCAATCATACATCACTTGACTTATTCAATGTTCCTGCATCTCCACTACAAAATGTTCAGGAGTTACCATAGAGTCAGATATAAAATGCTGATGAACATTGAGCCTACAGATACTACAACAGGGCACTCGTTCCATCGCCAAAATCATGGACACTAGTACTCATACATGTCTTATATGCACGATGTTAGCCAAACAATCTGTTAAACTTCGTCATAACCTCATCCCACCACACAGCCTAGGGTATGATGTGCAGTCATAACCACTCAACCCACACACATTATCATATCCTAAATCATCCCCGCCACACAGATTAAGATCAGCATCATGTAGCTTTTGGAGACTTAGATCTTATGACTCCAATTTAAAAGGCATAACATGAATTCAACCATTCACAAAGATGTGCTCATACAGCTTCGTCACAAATTCGTCCCACTGCACAACCTAGGATAAGATGAAGATCATCATCAAGTAGCTTTAGGAAGCTTGGAGCTTCTACTTATGCTTTAGCATGGATAACGTGAATATATACACTGACAAACGCATCAAGACTCAAGTTGAAACACTCATCATTAAGTGGAACAGTGCAAGTAGCCCTCCAATTGAAGCTTGCTAGGACATCCTTGCAGTAAAATCAGTATCAGAGTCTGTAAATTTCATGACAAACGACAGCCTAACATGATGACAAGCCTTCCTGTTCCAATTTTGAAGCACGATCCATCTCGGAGTACTAAGGTGGACTTTTATTGAAAAGAAATAGCCATATTGAGTAGGAAGGACAATACAAGGTATTTCCTTTTAACATCAATTTCACTTGCTACAATGAAAATCCTATACACGGCCCAACCATGTATGATAACATCAGGCCTATCGGTTGGTTTAGGTCTTTTCTCTCCGTTCTCTCATAAGGCCTTGGCTTCTGCATTTCATTGCTTGTCCAACTCGTTTCAACACATGTTCTTGCCGTCTAGGTCAGGTTTCGGTCTTTCTTTCCTGTCTAGCTTCTGAAAAAACAGCTGATGCATCGGAAGGAAGAGAAAGAAAGAAATACCGGAAGTAGGCGGTCAGGGTAGATCTCCCAAGATTCTGAGATGAGGCTGAGCGATCCGTGCAGGGAGAGGCGGTTGGACCGAGAGGCGGCGGAGGCGGCGGCGACGGCAGCAGATGCGGCAGGTGCAAGGTCTTCATCGGCGCGATGATCGTTGATGCGCATGAGCTTGACCATGGGGTGAGGGGCAGCAGGGGCGGAGGCACCGCTGTGGTCGGGTCGGGAGGAAGCGGGCTTGGTGAGAAGGATCTTAGGGTTAGGTTTTGAGCCTGAGCCGGCCATGGCGATGGCGATGGAGTCTCTGTCACTGAGCAAAAGGAAAGAAAGACAGAAAGGAAAGGAGGGAGGGAAAGGGAAAATGGATAAGATGATGGTGATGATGGTGATGGTGATGGTGGTGATGGTGATGATGGTGATGCTGCTGATGGTGATGGTGGTGATGATCCTGGGATGGTGATGATCTGGTGGTGATGGTGATGGTGGTGATGATCCTGGGATGGTGATGATCTGGTGGTGATGGTCCTGGGATGGTGATGATGTGGTGGTGATGGTGATGGTCCTAGGCTGATCATCATAGCAGTGCTGATGATGAGGATGAGGATGATGATGTTGTTGTTGTTGTTGTTGCTGCTGTTGATGATGATCATCATCATCATTGTGCTGCTAATGAGGATGACGGTGATGATGATGATGATGATGATGATGATAGTGATAGTGATGATGATGATCATGATGGTGATGGGATGATGATGATGGTAATGATGATGGTGATGATCATCATTGTGCTGCTAATGAGGATGACGGTGATGATGATGATGGTGGTGATGATGATGGTGACAATAATGATGATGATCGTGACGATGATGGGATGATGATGATAATGGTGATGATGATGATGGTGACAATAATCATGATGATCGTGACAATGATGGGATGATGATGATGATGGTGATGTTGGTGCTACTGTTGCTGATGATGAGGATGACAAGGAGCCTGATGATGATGATGGTGACAGTAATCATGATGATCGTGACAATGATGGGATGATGATGATGATGGTGATGTTGGTGCTACTGTTGCTGATGATGAGGATGACGAGGAGCCTGATGATGATGTTGTCGCTTGTTAACGGTGATTGATGTCATGGGGGTGGTGTTGTTGTTATTGCTGATGATGATGATGAGCAACCTGATGATGACGAGCAACCTGATGATGATGTTGTTGCTCGTTGATGATGATTGATGTCTTGATGACGATGGTGGTGGTGGTGATTGTGGTGATGGAAATCGGAAAGGAGTTTGCATTTTTGCGGCGATTCAATTGCATCTGATAAACGCAACTTCCAAGGATTCATGAGGCCCTCTATCTACACACACACACGAGATGGGTTAGTGTTGCAGTTTTTTCTAGCACTAGTGGTGATCGCATGTTGGTTAATTCTTGTAGTAATAAGGTGATTAAGGATTGGGCTATTTTAAATCTATCTTAATATGGCATGAATCGAATTCGAGCTCATCTATTTGAGCAACAATTCATCCTTCCCCGACTTTTACTTACAACAACCTACCACCATTCCTCAACTCATCAACTTGCCTTTTTTTTATTTAATTCACATTCTTCATTAAATAAAACATCATTAAAGTTTGTTACTTTCAAGTTCAACATGAGACGATTAGCCTTAGCTTCTGATTAATCCTCGACAAATCAGTGATTAGCCTTTTCAGAGGTAACGCTTATAATTACTAGCTCGTCTTTGAGCATTATCTTTTCTTGCTCCATCTCTGTGATCAAAGTGCTAATGTTTTTTGTGAAAGTTAGACTGCTTATTGCTTCTTCCACCAAATTGTCTTCTCCATGTAACTGATCGACCTTCGCACATACTTGCAAACCTAATATAATCTTATCATTTCTTAGCTTGAGCCTCTTGGAGTATCTTTATAATTTTTCAAAGTGCTTTGTCAAATTACCCTTCCTTGTTTGTCAACATGTTTTCATCCTTCTATTTCTCTTTCTATTCTCTTGCCTATTGTCCAAAAATAAACCAAGCTTTCTTTTTCTATGACAATTAGTTTACCTTTTGAGTGTAACAAGTGTTTTTCAAGTGTCTCCTTACTATCTATAATTCTATCTGTAAAAAATCTCGACATTTGCATCCACCACGTGACACATTTCACTATGAATGACACTTGATTTGTACTTATACATAGTACCCTAAGGATCTCTCGGTAAACTTTAGTTAATAAAAACTAATCATAAAAATAATTTGGTAATTAAAACAGAAGTGTATACATATACATGTTGGCTAGATCTAAGTGCATATATATATGGTTTTCTTGAAGAAACAAGAATATAGTGTTTCATGCGAGATAAGTGTGAATTTTTATCATATATTTAATATCAACTAATTGTTTTTATAGTTTTTGTACATAGTTATTGACATTTGAGTATAAAGATGATAATTAAATAATTTTATTCTTTACTTTGTGCTAATAATTTAATTAATTGTTTGTATGGGGCATGATAATATTCCTAAAAACCTCTTTTATATATAATACGCTCATTATAAATTGTTTGTCATACCATTTGTTAAAACAACATAGCCAACTAAGTAATTTTATGGTTGTTTTCTTCATGGTGTAATATAATTCTCATATCTTATAAACACACGTTCCATTTGTTAATTATAATACACTTCACAATAATTCTATGTGAAACATTTAAAAAGACCTATTATATATTATACGTCATCTTAAAATTAAACATTTTTAGATTAAGAAAGTTAAAAATTATCATATTCCTTGCAATATTTGACATGAACTTTTGATTATTCTTGTATTAAAACTCACTTTCATAGAGCCCAAAATTAACTAAACTCACTTCGATATGATCCACCATATAAAGTGCGATTGAAATTGGTGGAACCAAAATCGATTGAATCTATCACAATTGGCTTTATGTATAATGATAACTTTCATCTAAATTAGTTACTTATCTTGGTAACGTAAGGATATGATAAATTATTAATAACCTTTAGTTTAATAAATTTATATGTTGAGTTAATCGCTTGGGATAACTAAATTTAGTAATATATTTTTATTTTAATTTCTTCATAATCTTGTTTTCCTTTATTTAATTTTTTTAATTATATTA
>JBBBWG010018779.1:0-14321 GCA_037176905.1 Azolla pinnata
GTCACAGACTGACGGAGGAGCAGTTGATGAGCAAGAACATTTGGTGAACTTTTTGGAAAATTCAAATTTTTTCGTCGTTGAGAGACACCCTACATTTTCATTATTTTCCTTGCGTCGCTTAGCAACACATTCCAGTATAGATACGTCGCTAACTTTGGCAACGTTGCTCAGCGACGCAATTAGCGATGGTCAATAAAAGCGTCGCATAGCGACGCTTAATTTTGCAGAATGTTAGCGTCGCTAACAGCGACGTCCATCTGGAGGCATCATTTAGCGACGCTTTCCAATATAGAAACGTCGCTAATTTTTATGACCGTCGCTGAGCGACGCAAGTAGCGATGGACAAACGTAGCGTCGCATAGCGACACTTTTTTTTGCAAAATTTGCGCGTCGCTAACAGTGACATCTATCTGGACGCATCGTAGAGCGACGTTTTCCAGTGTAGAAACGTCGCAAAATTTTGAGAGCGTCGCTTGGCGACGCATTTAGCGATGCATTATGGTGGCGTCGCTATGCGACGGCGTTTCTGCAGAAATTGTGCGTCGCTAACTACCCTCTTTGTTGTAGTGATATAGTTGATAGCGTTGATGTATGGATGAAAGAGATCTATCGTGATTTTGGTAGATGACTCGTTTTAGGTGAGGCGATCGCGTTAACACGAGGGTTGGCCCACATCTAAGGCATGCATTGTACCCGAAGGTCGATAAACCTGTGAGATGAACAAGAATTGTGTCAAAGTATAAGTTACTCAAAATCGTTAGCTCTAGAATTAACGAACAAATTGGTACTCCGTCCTAACCTGAACATTGCCCAAACCTTGACAAGTTATGCATTCTCCACATTAGAATGAATCTAAGTTTGAATTGACGTTCGGGGAATGCCTTTGACATATCCTCCTTTTGAACCCCTTGTCATAATAATTGCAACTATTCCACAAGTGGTGCTAAGTACACATCCATATTCGCGACCTTATACTTTGAACCCCTTGCCATAATAATTGCAACTCTTCCACAAGTGGTGCTAAGTACACATCCATATTCGCGACCTTATACTTGTTGGGGATGAGGAGGGTTAACATGATATGTCCCTATGATGAGGACGGTGTGAACCCGTTTGGGTTAACATGACTGAAGCCCAAACGGGTTCACATCGTCCGTGTCTAAACCCAACCTCAAGTTTCGGTGTTTAGCTTCCAAACTCCTATGCTTGCTCGATCGAAGGGTTCCTGTTATAGGTCACTGACTGCGTCACTAACTGCTTTAGAGGTAAGTGGCTCCAATCTCTTAGAAATTTGTTCAATGTCAATTGAAATTTGCCATAAATTTATGAAATTTGATGGAAAATTGTGAAATTTGTCTGACATTTCACAGGAAATTTGTGAAATTCATGTAATTTGACAGTAAATTTGTGAAATGTTTTTGTGCATTTGTGAAATTTGTCAAAAATCTAAAATTTGACATAAATTTGTGAGATTTCATAGAAATTTGTGAATTTTGGCTGGAATTTGATGGAAATTTTCTGAATTTTGTGTAATTTGATGGAAAATTTGTGAAATTTGATGGGAATTTTGTGAAATTTGATGGAAATTCTGTGAAATTTAATGGAAATTTTCTGAAATTTGTTTGAAATTTGTGAAATTTGTCTAAAATCGGGAGTTTTTTTGAAATTTGTGAAATTTGTGTAATGTGATGGAAAATTTATGAAATTTGTGAAATTTGTCAAAAATTTGAAATTTGTTTGAAATTTTTCACAAAATGTCTCCATTTGTTAAAATTTTTCAGAAATTGTTAGTATTTTTCAAATTTTGTCGGGAATTGTTGAAAATCTATCTCAAAACATCTGAATTTGTTGGAACTTTTCAAAAATTGGAAGCATTTTTTAGAATTTGTCAAGAATTGTTAAAAATTTTGTCACAAAACGTCTGCATTTGCTAGAATTCTTTAGAATTTGCAAATATTTTTCAGATTGTTAGGAATTGTAAAAAATCTAGCACAAAACGTCTGAATTTGTTAGAATTCGTCAGAGATTGCTAGTATTTTTTAGATTTTGTCAAGAATTGCCAATGTTTTTCAAATTTTTCAGATTTTAGATTTTATCAAGAATTTTTTATGATTTGTTGCTAGATTTTGTGTGGAATTTGGTAACTTGTTCCAAATTTTCAAGTTTTGCCTAAATCTATAATAATTCGTTCAAATTAAGGTTGAGAGTTAATATTCCTATAAACCTGTTATAATTATGGGATTTTGTGCAATTAGAGCCCGAACCACTTCCTCCCACACTGGAGACTAAGTGGCATGCATATTATGCTACCATGAGAGAATGACAGCATCAAATGTCGGTTCACTTTGGTGGTATGCCACCAGTAGAGGAGATGGGACCATATATGGCATGGTGTCCTCCTTTAGTCCCATCAATGAGAAGTTGGCTAGGGTCATTTGATGCGAGCTTGGCCATCACTCCCGATATTGTCACACCCTACACAATCGGGAGCACACCCCTAGATGGGCTAACCTCACGGGACAGCCCTCGGACTGTCGTGCAACATGATGTGCAACGCCATCACCTGTCCACCAACTCGACTGTAGGGAGCCTAGCTATGCCTTCCCCATACACTTGGCCTCAGACCGGCACCAGTCACACTAGAACCACACATGGCTAACATCCCCTAGATCAGCCGAGGCCTCATCAATTTGTGTGAGCCTCGCCTTGAACCACACCAAATCTAGTCCCGGCTCATTTCCATGTGCAAGCCCCTCCCATCCTCGGTTCGAGCAAGTTGTGCTGATAACATCTTATAAAACGTGTCGTCTGTAATTGATATACGAAGGAGAATAATAAAACTCAAGAGATACACATAGATAGAGATAGATGGAGAGAAATAAAAGAATTATATTAATATTGTTTATGATGAACTCTCATGCATACTATCTCTCACTCTCTAATCTTTTTTCTAACATTACTAGTATATATATATTTACTCATAGAAAGAAGCTACTTTGATATGAGCTGATCTCTAGTCCCCACACCTGAAATTGGAGGGATGAGAGCTTTGCATTCTTGATGAGCCCAAGAGAGTTCACTTCAAATTAAGGGGCATGAAAGTTACACGACAGAAATACAAGGCATGCAAGAGTGAAACAACCTACCTAGTTTCACAACAATCTTCAGCAACCTCTTCCCATTCCTCAAGTTCCATCCATGGCTGCTACAACTGTAGTGTCTACCATCCATGTCCTACTCTTAGACAAGCATTGGCACTTCCATTGGTTTTCTATCCCCTACAAACAAACACATAATTCATTTGTGTCATAATAGTGTGACATCAAGCATTCAAGTACTACAATAGATAAGGATGTGGATCAAACTAATGACCTACTTCTCTTCAGTAAGGCATATGCTAACCCATCAAGATACCACGATTCAAATGTTTAATCTTCATAATGGCATATCCGAAAAACATGTATCAGATATATTATATTTGTATCTCTTTGAAACATCAACATTTTCAAGGGTAAATGCATGCCTCCAGATGTCGTGTACCAGTAGGCGAATTGCATGTTGTGACAAATATCTACATATTTGTATACATATAAATGCATGTGTGTACATGCATGCCTGCATTTGTCGTGTACCGAAAGGCCAATTGGATGTCTGACAAGTATCTACATATTTGTATACATAGATATGCATGTGTGTACATGTGCAGTTAGCAGCATATATGCATGGGTACACACGGTAAACATATAACTATGTTGCATGCATATACATAGATATATTTATGTGTCTCTGTAAATATGTACATACGTTTATAGAATATATGTCCCTATGATGTGTATTTATTTATTTATTTGTGTATATTTATGTATTTGTGACTATTTACAATAAAATATTACTAGCAATTACAATAGTGAAATGTGTAATGTTACAGCAAGTGTTGTGTGTATGTGTCTGTCAAGAATATGTGAATATGCCAGAGTATTATACATGATTGCCAACACCTCAAAGGTCACGAATAAACCAACTCCAAGGCACATCAATCTAATTGAACACGGAAGTGCATTAGACTATCCTAGATCTCATAATCCAATGAATGAGCTGGAAGGATTCAATCTCTCCCAGTTTCCAGCACCCGACACACTCTTGGTACACTTCTGTATATTTTCACAACCATGGCATGAGCTAGATGTGATAACAAATCTCAACCCCCTTATATAAATTAGGCCATATTAAAATTATGGACGGGCGACAATTTTAATTCCAGTGACACATGCCCAACCATCTTTCAACTGTACCTCAACATTTTCAAGATATGGCGCATACACATCCAGAACTTGATTGACCTGGATAGATTGCAGGGCATGTTAAGACATATATATAAATACACTGCATAGTTGCAATCACAAAATAGGAACACATACATGCACAAAATACATACTTTACATGTGTAATATGATAAATCACAGCAGAATGCTGACACAGTGCAATACCTGACTTTCCAGGATTCCAGAGAGACCAAGGCATCCACCTGCTCTGATGTACCCTAAAAGATTACTGGAGAGCTGCAGCACTGGATTGAGAAGAAGATTTGCAATCACGATATCATAACCTCCATTGTCAATGGGTATCTCACCATTATTGCTACTAGGAATAAGAACAACGTCAAGGGATTCTTGCCCAAAACCATTGAGTGAAGCGTTCTGCTTCGCAGATGTAACGGCAATAGGATCAATGTCCACACCAACTGCATGGCCAGCCCCTAACTGGGAGATCAAAGAAGAAAAACAAACAAATTAATCCTGAGCTTAGAAAAGACCTCATATCACCACTTTGAGGTATAAGCAACTAGTGACTTGAAATATTCCGAACCTTCAGTGCAGAAATGGCCAAAATCCCAGAGCCAGTCCCATAATCCAAAACGTTTTCCCCACCCTTAACTGTTTGCGTCAACCACTGAAGGCATAACTGAGTTGTTGGATGATCCCCAGTACCAAAAGCAAGCCCAGGATCCAGAATCACATTTGTAGCCAAAACATCCTACCATAATCAAATATGGAAATGAATGACATGATGGCCTTAAGTTGACTACACTCTTGAAGATATATATAAAATCGATAGTACTGGTGGGGTGCTCCACTTGGGCACAATCCAAAAGTTATCTGAGATCTTTGTTGGTTGAAACATATCCTGCAAATACAAACTTAAGTGAGCTGAGCAAATAAGCTTGTAAATTGCTTCTAATTACTCTTGTGAATTAAGTATATACTGGTGACTATACCAGTGTCATTTGGCTTGAATATTTGTTGTGTTATAATTCAGGGGTGTCCAGTTTCTTCTAATTACTCTTGTGAATTAGCTATATACTGGTGACTATACCAGTGGCATTTGACTTGAATATTTGTTGTATTATAATTCAGGGGTTTGCTAATTAACTGTGGAAGATTAAGTGATGGTCAACATTTGACCTTTCCTGACCAAAATTTAGTAAGTGCTATTATTTGCTCATGCCCGCTCATTCTCTACTAATTAGGTGTAAAACTGCAGCAAGTTAAGCATGCTTCTTGTGTTGAATAATGTATAGATATACTTATGCCCGCTCATTCTCTACTCATTAGGTGTGAAACTGTAGCAAGTTAAGCATGCTATTTGCTCATTCGTATGCCCACTCATTCTCTACTGATTAGTGCTATTTGCTCTTGAATATTTGTTGTGTTATAATTCAGGGGTGTCCAATTGCTTCTAATTACTCTTGTGAATTAGGTATATACTGGTGACTATACCAGTGGCATATTTGACTTGAATATTTCTTGTATTATAATTCAGGGGTTTGCTAATTAACTGTGGAAGATTAAGTGATGGTCAACATTTGACCTTTCCGGACCAAAATTTGGCAAGTGCTATTTGCTCATGCCTGCTCTTTCTCTACTAATTAGGTGTGACACTGTAGCAAGTTAAGCATGCTTTTTGTGTTGAATAATGTATAGATATACTCATGCCCGCTCATTCTCTACTCATTAGCTGTGAAACTGTAGCAAGTTAAGCATGCTATTTGCTCATTCTCATGCCCACTCATTCTCTACTCAGTAGTGCTATTTGCTCTTCAATTTTTGTTGTGTTATATAATTCAGGGGTGTCCAATTGCTTCTAATTACTCTTCTGAATTAGGTATATACTGGTGACTATACCAGTGGCATTTGACTTGAATATTTGTTGTATTATAATTCAGGGGTTTGCTAATTAACTGTGGAAGATTAAGTGAAGGTCAACATTTGACCTTTCCTGACCAAAATTTGGCAAGTGCTATTTGCTCATGCCCGCTCATTCTCTACTAATTAGGTGTAAAACTGCAGCAAGTTAAGCATGTTAGATCTAACAAAGCATGCTTCTTGTGTTGAATAATGTATAGACATACTCATGCCCGCTCATTCTCTACTCATTAGGTGTGAAACTGTAGCAAGTTAAGCATGCTATTTGCTCATTCTCATGCCCACTCATTCTCTACTCATTAGTGCTATTTGCTCTTGAATATTTGTTGTGTTATAATTCAGGGGTGTCCAATTGCTTCTAATTACTCTTGTGAATTAGGTATATACTGGTGACTATACCAGTGGCATTTGGCTTGAATATTTGTTGTATTATAATTCAGGGGTTTGCTAATTAACTGTGGAAGATTAAGTGATGGTCAACATTTGACTTTTCCTGACCAAAATTTGGCAAGTGCTGTTCGCTCATGCCCGCTCATTCTCTACTAATTAGGTGTGAAACTGTAGCAAGTTAAGCATGCTTCTTGTGTTGAATAATGTATAGATATACTCATGCCCACTCATTCTTTACTCATTAGGTGTGAAACTGTAGCAAGTTAAGCATGCTAGTTGCTCATTCTCATGCCCACTCATTAGTGCTATTTGCTCATGCCCGTTCATTCTCTACTCATTAGGTGTGAAACTGTAGCAAGTTAAGCATGCTTCTTGTGTTCAATAATGTATAGATATATGTGACATATTCCCTTCCCTGTATCTAAATATAGTGCCTATGGTTAGGGTGTCACCAACCTTCAAGATACACTAAGAACCTTAATACCTACGACCCTATCATAGAGCAATGACTGATCAGGCAATATTATACATTTACTAAAGAATAAAAACGGAATAATAACCATAGTTAAAATTATTACAATTGATAAAAGACTTAACAAGAATGGTAGAAGCATCATATGCATCACATACCTTTACTTCTTGTTCCCAATCTTGATGCTGAACGGATTCAATCTTGTAAGGAAGCATTTCCTTTAACCCTATTGCCTGGAATGCAAATGAAAGGCTCTCCTTCACATCTTGCTCAGCTGGAAATAGGGCAATCAGTTTACTCTGCAGAGACCAAGCAAATATATCATTCATGAGCCCAGTACATAAGGTGGAAAGAAAGAACTGAAAAGTTAAAGCTTATTTATAAAAACAATTGTACTTTGTATAAACACCATTGCTAACATTCCCTGCCAAGCAGCATATACATAAAGTTATAAGAACGGCAAAGAGCCAAGAGATTTTCATTTATTTACTTGCAGTGAAAAGTGGGTGCATTCGTCAAGCTGAAAATTTTCTGCTAATAATTTCAGGAACTCTGGTAAGATGAGAGATAAGTCTAAATGTCATGTTGTTATAGAGCATCTTGAGAAAGAGGCTTCAAGCTGATGAATGTTATATCTCGGATAGGTGGAATAACCGCCTTGTTAGGATCCACATTGCTTTAGCTCAGCAGTGTCAGTTTCTGGCCTTGCACCGAACATCCAATGGACTATGGACTAAGAAACGGACAAATAGAAGTATCGCGTGCAACAGGTTGAAAAACAAAAACTCGCTTTCTTGAAAAACTCCACTGGGACCAAATAAACCGGTTACATGAAATGCTCCAAAAGCAAAACAAAGTACTCCTGAAAAATGCAACTGCAAATTTGGCCTCACAAGAGGGAATTGGCAACAGTTCAGTTTGAACAAAAAAACAAAATTGAATTTTAAACTGGCTCTACTTTGTTTCAGTTCAATTCTCAAGTTTGACTTAACGGCTTGGCATAAACTATTTAAACAGCTTGAAATCACTCATTGAAACATTTAAGCAGTTCGAACCGAGTAAACAAAATCAAATAATTTAGTTTGGTTCGATTCTGCTGTATTATTTGGTTAGATTTGGGTTCCAGAATAATTAATGGTCTATTTGAAAATGGTTTGCTACAGTAACAAACTCAACCGTTGATGATTCCTACACTAATAAAATCAATTTATGTGTTTTTTTTCTTCTTGCCTTTTTGTACTAGTTTTACAAACAAAACGGGAAATGATTCTCATTTTTGGTGGCATGGTACATCATGATAGGAAAAGAATTTGGACACATGCAAGAATTTGGACATATGGACACGTCATACATAAAGCTTAAGTAAATTCAAGGAAAATAAGTAAATTCAAGGAAATATCACCTTATGCCAAAATTTTCGTTTTTCATCACTCCATGGCACCGGACCAGTAGAAAGTTCCTATATGGACATCACAAAACCATATTTCTATGAAAATTAACTCTGTTGAATCCCTCACAAATTCAAATCTTTATTCAATATTGCAGATTGGTTGGGGTAATCCTGCAGAGAGACTTAGCATGATACGTCAGACAAAGTAACACAATCACTTCTTTAGGGATGAGCATTAACTAGAAAGTATAACATGGATCTAACACAATGAAACCTCTCGGAAGGTGATCAACCAGTTTCAAGATCAAAAGCTGAAAAGATCTAAGATGTGCGATTCCATTACCTCTTGGGATGGAGCAGCAGAAGTTGTTCCATTTGTAATGGTCACTGAAGATGCTCCAAAACTCATTAATGATTCAACCAGTTCATCCTGTTCCAATAGGAGGAAGTAAAACTAAGATCAATATCTTCAATTGAACTCCGTCAAAAAGACGAGCACATTAATACATGACTCCAGATTGATGAAAATTTTGTTAAGTGTAAAATAATCATCCATAAAAAACTCAATTTACCAATTTTAGGGCTTTCACACATAGGCGTTCTGAAATTTCCAAATAGCATGAGGAGTGTCTATCCATCTAGGGAGCAGTTAAATAACATATCTCTAAATTAGAATTTAGAATTGTGATTTCTATAGGTCATTACTGTTTGAAAGGCTCTTTTATTCACGCTGAGTTTTCTAGAGACTGCCTACAGATCTGTAGCTTATGAGCTAAAATTGCTGTTTTCTTCGGGTACAAGGGATCTAGAATTTTTATCATCCAGGAAAAAAAAATTTGAGATTAAGTCACTTTCAGAAATAGTGGCACCATTATAAAATAACACCCTACATTCTTCAATATAAGAATTTTTAATATAATGTGTATTCTAGATGTAACCTAGATCAAGAACCAAATATTCAAGACGATGATGAGCCCATCGATGATATGAATTCTAACTATAGATCTAAGTAATATGTACTACTTGGAATTCTATGTGGGATAATATTATCTCTGTACTCTCCAGTTTCTTATGCACAACCAAAGAGCTTTAAATAATATCACTCCTTGTATGGATGTATGCTTGAGTTTTAGCACCTACTACACATGAGTGTGTGTGTGAATGAATATGTGCGTTCGCGTGTATGATTGCTTACTTGCATAAATATAATTTACAGATACGTAAATACCTGATACAAATGATGTGATGGAACCTCTTCTATGTGCACCGAAATAATTAATCACAATATTGTCGAAAACACATACACACACACACACACACACAAACAAACAGAGAGAGAGAGAGGGAAAGACTTACTGCAATCTCGCCATTGCATACCATCGAGGCTGATACTGTGGGGATAATATAGTTGCTATTCCTGTGGTTGGAGGTCGTAATGGCGTCATGATGCAGAGCATGCTCCTCACCAGAACTAAAGTGAGGATGAGTTAGAGGAAGAGATTCCTTTCTGTTACCACTGTGGCACATCATCCTTGAAAAGACAATGTTGCGATAGAATAAGGGTGAGGAGGAGCAGAGTCTCCCATGGTGGATGCTCGACACAAGAAGCTTCATCATACCGAGAGTGAAGCAATCAATGGTTTCTCTCTTGAACGGCCAGTTTTTGAGGCTCAGTTGTGGGACCCAAATGCTGTATGCCTGCTGATATTTGCATACTTTCACATTGCACCATGTTTGTATGACACGTGTACCTACTCTGTGAGGCTTGGGATAAAAAATGTTTATAAAGAGTTAGTAAAACTTATGGAGAATCCAAACATGGATGAACAACCAGTTATTTGTATTGCAGGAAGGAGGATTTTTTAAGAAAAAAAGACTCTATGTTCGATGCTTATACAATATTAGAAATCTCTTACCTGTCAAGTTGAACTTACCAACGGTTGTTCTACTAGTACTTCGGGTTCTATCAACCTCCCGCAACTAAGAAAGTTCTTAAAGAATTTGGGGCGCCCACTTAGACCTACTCTTTTTCGATTATACATCAACAAGTTAGAGGAACTAACACATAAGATTACATAGAAGAAAAAACTAGTTGCCCTAGAACTTATGCATTAATCTGTATTATTGCTTTTATATGTGGATCAAGTGGTTCTCTTTTAATATAATATTGAGATTATGAAATGCTTACTTGAAGTTTCAAAAAGATTTCATGTGTAAGTAGAAGACTTATAGCTAATGTATACAGAACTATGATGATGATCGTGATCAATATCCCACTTTAACCTACAACTTGGGTGAATTAAGAAGATGTATACAATGCTTGAAACATCTAGGGAATATGTGATATTCCTACCACAAGTATATGAAGTGGATGCTTTTAATTAAAGCTTCAAAAAAATTATAAATGATTGGAGAACCAATGTCAACAAAGTGATACTCCTAACGTATGGACAGAAGGCGAAGCTAATGCTATTCAATTTCATGGAGATCCTATAAGTGTTACTTTATAGGGTACCATGAGGCAACATGACTCCTTTCAATGTGTGGAATGAGATTGAGAATATTAAATAAATGTTCATAAGAAAAATTGTAAAATAAATCCATTGCCTCTTCACATTATGTTAGTAGAAATACGTAAGGGGACAATAGAGATGCTTACTAAAACTGTAACGGTGTATTGTACTATAAAACTTAAACATATACAAGAATATATATAACCATTGAGAGCTAATAACCCTCAACATATATGGGAGCAAATAAATGATATATTGAATATGTAGTAAAATTTATAATTAGAAAGTATAGAATGTTAGTACTCAATTCATGTACTCCCATTTCTTAACTAATATATTCATAGAATTAACCATATGTATAGCATATGCGTTTGTATTCGAGTGTCAAAAAGACTCAAAAAGACAAGAAATTGACGAGAAGAAAATTAGAAAAGATTAAGAAAACAAGATATAGTCCTACAGATTCTAAGTATAAGAGGCATCGGAGATTGGTGTTGAACCGGAATGGTTCAATACTAACACGTCCTCCACTTTTATAGTCAATTATGACTAATGCATGTGCGCCAATTGGCATGCATGTATTCATGCCACTTGTGATCATGTATTAGCTAGAATCCAATATAATTATAAAATAAATAAAATAGTATAATGGTTAGTATTGAAAACTTGTACTATTAGTATCGAGTTCAAACTTTGATCACGCCATAGTGCCATTTTGGTAGATGCTTGTGACATTATTCCCTTCTTTGACAACGAGTTCCACGAGTCGTGATACATGAACTAGGATTTGGTTTATCTGGATAACAATGATGAAATGTTTTCACTAGTTCAAGAGCATTGGTGATATTCTCAACAAGCTCCCATGTTCTATTTTTAAGCGTGTATCCAACCTAGTCTATAAGGTAATATAGTTTGTTACATATTAGTTTTGAGTCTAAACAAGAAAATACCTCATATTCTAGTCTGTCAACAAGTTGGATTGGAGGTGGTGATGGAACAACTCGATCTGGGATAGATGAAATAACATAAGGCTTCAATAATGAAACTGAACACTAGATGAAGATGCATATGTTGGGGAAGATCAAGGCAGAAAGCAACTTCATGTATTTGATAAGAAATCACAAATGGACTTGTACATTGATAGTGCAAGGTCTAGTAGTCTTCACGCTACGTCATAGTAACCATACATGATCTCCAACTCAAAATTTGGGTGTCTAAGACGAAGAGTTTAATCGATGTCGATCCAACAAAATTATAAGAAAATTTTGCCATATGTAAGAAATCAATCTAATCATCTTGCTGGTAGTTGATAAAGCAACAAAGATACTGCTATAAGGTTTTATTTGTGCGCTTTGTTTGACCATCAGCTTAATCGATGTCGATGTCGATGTCGATCCAACAAAATTATAAGAAAAATTTTCCATATGTAAGAAATCAATCTAATCATCTTGCTGGTAGTTGATAAAGCAACAAAGATACTGTTCTAAGGTTTTATTTGTGCGCTTTGTTTGACCATCAGCTTGAGGCTAGTAGCTTGAAGAGAGTGTACACGACATTTTAAGGATCTCAAGCAAGTGTTACAAAATTTCGTAATAAATTGAGGCCCATAATCATTGATAATCTCATTTGAGAGGCCATGATGTTTTAATACTTATTGCATAACAACTCGTGCCATTTCTTGACTAGTGAAATTCTTCATACATGGAACAAAATGTGTCATGTTTGTTAAACGATCAACCATGTCTGTGAGAATGGCACCGTAGCCTATGGAAGGCGGGAGATCTATAATAAAATCTAAAGATATATATTTCCATGGACTAGTGGGAATAGGTAATGGTTGTAGTAAACCATGTGGCCGACATTGAGGAATCTTTGATTGAGAACATATGTCACAAGTATGAAAATATTCCATGACAAACTGAAGAACTCGTCATGCCAACTAAACCTACTATAATCCATACGAGACAACTTGGACCGTGAAGAGGATGCACAATCTGGAATGATATGAATTAGAATATCTTGTACAAAACTATTTGAACTAATCTTTGAGTGGATAGAATCAATAAAACTTGAATTTAGAGAGCCTTACAAATATTTGCTACGATTAATCAGATATGGTTTGGACTTAAAAGTACTTATTTCTATTGCTCAAAGGTTGGGTCTCCCAGTTTTGGTGCAAAATAAGAGTGTTGACATAAGAAATCTGTTTTACCTTGTGTTCTTGGCCGATAAGTTATGATAAAGTTTAATCATGTAAAAAATTATGTCCATTGGGCTTATCGTCGATTTAACACTTGAGCATTTTGAAAGTATGTAAGGTTCTTGTGATAATTGTAAACAATAATTTGGTGAGGAGAACCTTCCAAAAAGTGACGCTATTGATGGATTTCATAATTGATTTCTTTTGGTTCGAACTTGCTTGAATCAAAAGCAATTGGATACAACTTTTCATCATCACTCACTACAAGGTAATATGTTGGTTGCTGTGAAACTTGCCGTGACTTTGCCGCGATGCGGCAAAGTCGAGACAAATTTTTTTTTCTCTGCACGGCTATTTTACCGCGAATTTATCACGAGCTTTTTCGCGACTTTTACCGCGAACTGTTCCGGACATTTTGCCGCACACTTATCCATGCATTTTTCATGACCACCAACTTCAATTTTGCCGCGACTATATCCGCGTGATTACCGGGTGATTTGACGCAGGTATTTCCACAAGATTAGCCGGACAATTTTCTGCAGGGAAAATCTTCAAATTTGCCACGTTGATTTACGCAGGCTTTGCCTGACATATTGCCGCACAAAAAACTTTCAAATTTCCGCAACCTTAGCTGCGAATTTGCCGCGACGATTGCCGCAATTGTTTCCTGGAATATTACCGCAAGTATATCTGGGACTTTATCCGCGAATTTTGCCAGAGATATTATCGCAAAGTTGATTTTCACCGCCCAATTGCTGCGAGTTTTGCAGCAATGATTGCTGCGAATTTGCAGCACCTATTGCCGCGAGTTTGTAGCAAAATTGCCGCGATTAACCTGCTTTTTTGCCACGAGTTACCGTGGAATAGCTATAGATTTGCCGCGACATATCCGCGTAATTACCGCAACAAGCTTGATAATCTCTCATTTTAGTTCATTTTAGGCAAATTATGGGTATAAACAATTGCTCTAAGATATACTTATGTTGTAAATCAGTTTCATATATATTTATTGTAATCTAAAAAGGAGTATATCAATGCAATTTGCAAAAGCACATAGAAATATAGATGTATATATTCACATGTTCATAAACAACCACATATACGTGTTAATACCCATGAAATATATAAAAGTTTACCAAAATGTGTATGTGTA
>JBBBWG010018801.1:0-14302 GCA_037176905.1 Azolla pinnata
CTCTCTCTCTCTCTCTCTCTCTCTCTCTCTCTCTCTCTCTCTCTCTCTCTCTCTCTCTCTCTCTCTCTCTCTCGTGTTCACGTCTTTTTGCAATCGCCTCAGATATAACCGCTACTCTATTTCTAATCTATTGGTCTTCTTCAATCATTGACAACCATCCCGCAGGTCATATCCCGCATTGTTGCAACTTTGATCGATGATGACCTTTCCCAACAAAACGAAGATAGACGGAGCACAAACGTGAACCATGGATGGCTGGATGAAAAGAAAGTGACCCGCAGGTCCTCGAGAATAAGAGTGCACACACTTCAAAGAGCGGAACCCCGACCTAAGTAAGGGCAAGCAGAGCTATGTTGCGATAGTAACAGGGCCCTATGAAACTATGATGTGGGGACTGCTAGTGATGTGAGTTCGGGGACTTGAGGTAGTGTGAGGCTAGGGAACTGCACAAACATCAAGAAGCTATGGTCAGGAGAGATGTGCCTAATGATGAGGAGTCTCACAAGTCATGCCAAGAGTTTTAAGAGTCATTGGGAGGGCTGAGTTGTTGCAAGGGGAAGCCAAAATAGGCGTGCCAAATGTTTCAGAGTCCTTGGGATGGGTTGCCATAAGGACATACATGTTGCACTACACATTAGAAGCGTGAAGACACCAAGAGGGAGGGAGATGGGCTTGGCTTAATAAAGAGGATGTTGTATTTTGCAAACGTACAAGGCAATGTCTTACATAATATCGATCAATAGTTCTTGGGCGTCCTGGTGTGGATTCTGAGTGGGCTTGGGTGTACGTGTGTGAACCGGAGAAGACTCCCACTTTTACGCCACATTTTTGGCTTCATAACTTGTCGAACTAGTGTGTGTGTATTGTTGAATGCAACGATGTAAGGTAAGCACGTCCTATTGTTCATAGAACTTACAATTCTTTTGCTCCTGGTTTTTGCGGAGGGAACATTTGTCAGACAGAAGCAGCAGCAGAAGGCCCTACAGGCTACCCGCACTCCCTCTGATGGGACGTTCCCAAGCGCAGCAGTTTCGGTTTCTGCACCACGAGGTTCGCTGCTTCTCCCTCTGTCCTTACTCTCTCACAACTAACGTCCGCAATGCTAATAAACCGTCTACCTTCCCGGGAAACAAATGTATGTTCGCCTCTTATTTAACTTCTTATAGGGAATTTCAATGAAAAGAGTTGATGGCCTCTGATAAGTTCTGCAGTAAAACAAATGCAGTGCATACATTACGAGATAGAATTATGCGAGCTAGAATTTGCTCTATGTATTTGGACTTCTTGTCGGAACATTTTGAGCATTCGAACTATCTAAGAGGGAAGAGTGTCTCTTTAAAATCGCTGAGGCTGAGCTTTTTATTCCTAACTATATAGTCTGATGCAGTGTGGTTGTCCTAGCCATGTTGATTTCGGTCATGTTCAGCATGTTGAGGTGAGAACAGCACATTAAGGACAACGAGATTTCATATGTGGGTGCTGTTTTTATTTTTTCTTATACATCAAGATGGCCAAACCAAGTAGACATGCAGCCCTACAGAGTGCAGAGATTAAGATGTGCAGACTTTGATTTGGAATCAGGGTTGATTTGTAAATGAAGCTTTATGTAGTAGGAAATGCAAACAAATTTGTCTCATGGTTTCTTAATGCCTTACCTAAGTTTACGTTGCATATTCACTCTCTATTGAACTCAAATGTTCTTTGTAGTTGCTGAACTTGATGCGAGCCATCTCTGGATTCAGGGCCTATACGTAGCATGATTTTGAATACATCTACAAAAGTGGTGACATCAGTCATAATGCTCATAGATGGATCATGCTTGTATTGTACCAATAGTTCTGCCAATAATACTTTACCTTAACCAAGTCCAACAAAATATGGCTATTAGAAAATTGCTTTATTGACCGTTACATGTAGTCTTCAAAGTAGAAACAGTCTACAAGAAAATAGTAGAGATATACTTCTCTTATTTGTTTTTAACAGAATCTTAAGAGAACCTCAAGGTTCTGCTGGTGTTCAATTTGAGTGAACCATAGGGTTTGATTTTGCTGTTCGGACATATAAAGAACATAGACACAGGCGCATATCTATATCTACATCTTTATCTATATCTATGTATGTATGTATGTATGTATGTATGTATGTATGTATGTATCTATATATCTATCTATATAGTTACCATTTCTTGATTCCTGCTTTATGTCCAGGTAGCAGAAATGGAGAAACTTTGGAAGGATACAGAAGGAAATCCCCCCCGAAGTGCTGTGCGAGAACTAGAAATCAAGTTTGGGTAAATTTTTGAGCACAAAAAATCCTATAAATCGATTTTTGCAATCAACTGTAATCAGCTCAAGGTCAATGAGTGTATTGAAACATTTCCCTTGTTTGCATCTAATGGACTAATGGAACAAAACTCAAGTTTTTCTGCTACTTGCAGCAAGGGCCCTGAACTGGGAGGAAGAAATATACAAGTCAAGCAGGTTTGGTGAGCTACATATTTAGATTCTGGATAAACTATGCTTGATTGTTAAGAGGTGCTGCTCAGAATATACAACGGATTAGCTGAGCTAGGTCACAGTAATAAGTTGGGGCTTTTACAGCTGATTGGCAGCTTTCTGCTTGAAGAAATCTTCTGTTTGGTATTTCTGTATAAGAGCTGGGTGCTTTTGTTTTCTATGGATTTATAGAATATTGACTATTTTTGTTCTATGTACTAGCACAGAATGCACTTATTTCCTAGGGTTTATACAAGATAGATTTTACCTACCATTATTACTTTGAGACCCCTTGTAGACTATAAACGCATCTAATTTTAGTTACTAACACACCCATAAACACACATATTTTCTGGAAAATGATGATATATGTCATATGTCATCACTGTAATCGCTTGTGAGTTTATTGTAATGATTGAAAAGGTTCAAATTAATTTCGCGGTTTATGTGCCAATCTCAAAATGAAATTATAGATGTTGGCCCAAATCAGTACTTGAGCCGTCCCTGTTAAACTTACCTCTGATGCTAAAGACTCGTCCACAGGATTTAACACAAAATATTCTTGAAGCTTTAAATAACACACATGCACATCCGTAAGTGAAACTATTTCTTTCATGACATACTTTCCTTCCTGGATGAGCAGAGGTTATTTGACAGAAGGCTGTTTAATCTATGTTATGATAGATGAATGAAGATCTGTTGCTGGAATTTGGTGATGGTTCATGGATACTGTTTTGATTGCAATTCAGGTGCAAAACTGGTTTTGCAATAAACGACATTATAGGAGGAAACGAGCTCGGAAGGCTTCCAGGCAAGTTTTGGCTGAAGAACATAGCATAGCAAGAACAGAATCAGTGTCAGTATCTCCAACTCTGCCAGGTGCATAAATGGCAATGAAAAAAATTTGCAGATCACGCACAAGCTTGGTAATTTAAATGAAGTTCTTTTTTTACTTGTAGATGTGAAAGACCAAAGCAAAGTTGAGTTTGAAGCAAAGTCAGCTCGAGATGGTGCATGGTACTTTGGTTCCCTTCACTGATTTCATGTAAATTCGTGGGTTGTATTTATAAGCAAAATCATCTTGGTTTAATTGCAGGTATGATGTAAGATCATTCCTTGCTCATAGAATGCTTGATTCTGGTGACCCGGTGAGAGCCATAAACTCATATTTAGTCTGGTGATCTGGTAACTCTACATTAGAGCATTATCTTAATTACTCCATCTATTGTAATATGTGGATTTAGTTGTAATGATGAGTTTGTCTATTCTGGCATTTTCTTTAAGATAATTGATCTAATGTTTCAGGAGGTTAGGGTGCGATTTGTGGGTTTTGGTGCTGATGAGGATGAGTGGGTGAATGTAAGAAGAGGGGTTCGTCCAAGGTCTCTTCCGTGTGAGGCATCTGAGTGTGTGCGTGTTATTCCTGGTGACGTAGTCTTGTGCTTTAAGGTTATCTTCAACCCCCTTTAGTGCATCATATTTTCAATGGAAAGCACCAAAATGCCTCAACTTTTCAAAAGCTTGTTAAAAAAAGGATGTTTAGGCTTACTTAAAAAAGTACTCAAAGTTGGGGGCATTTTGATGAATACCTGTGTTCCATGTTAAGGTGAAATTGCAATAATTTGCTGTTATAGGTGTAACCTTATGAACCAATATTAAGGCTAATTTGAATGTGGAAAGGTAGGATAAATGAGAATTGGTTATCTTAAAACTTCAGATAAATCCATATGGTCACACGACACTGGAACCTAAGAGGTTGATTTATATAAAGGGGAGTAGCTATCTCTTTTCATTACAACATCTTGAGACATTGTGAAGACTGTCGGTGAGACTGTCATATAAGATAATGATTTATGGTATGGGACATATATTCATTCTTTATACTCGTCTCTAATCCTCCACTCAGGGTTGGTCATTGTAATTAGACTCTCTTAATCCATTCTTCTCTCTAATCTATTCTCTTACTGCTCATCATCATCCTTAGACCTGTGATAGCTTCCATCTACTCAAACTGGCTTAATCTATTCAACTTGGATGTTCTCTTCATCTTTGGGAGGGCACCCGTTGTTAGATGTTTTTGTTTTCTCTTCAATACCCCAAATTACCTCTTCGTCGCATCTCATCTTCAATGCAATATCTTTTTTATAAATAAGAGCTCTCAGAGCCCTCATAGGTATATACTTTGAAGGCTTGTCTGTTTTTTAAAAGAGAAATGTGTAAAAAAGTGTTCTTGAAAAAGGGCTCCTACTATTTGACAATAGAAATGACAGTAAAAGATAGCACTATGTAAATGCTATGGCATTCGTGACAGAGTAAAAGATAAGGACAATCTGGATGCAGCGGTATTTCTGGAAGAATGCTATAAGGAATAGATTTCTGAGCTTCTTTAAGAAAATAATTGGGGTATTCTGATACCTAAAATGCAGTACTTTGATGTGTTTGCACGAGGAATGCAATGATATAAAACATTGTAAATCACTTTTAACAGGAAGGAACAGAGCAAGCGCTTTACTATGATGCATGTGTTGTAGAGGTAGAAAGGAGGAGACATGATATTCGAGGTTGCCGATGCAGATTCTTAATTAGATATGGTCATGATGGATCTACGGTTAGCTATTTGCACTTTTTTTGTGATCTTCCTTTACCATTTCTTGACGACTGAGAAAAGGTTATGCATGCTAATATTCTGAGAATCTTTTACAACAATACAGGATGTTGTGCCTTTAAGAAAGGTTTGTCGGAGGCCGGAGACGGAATTTCGTGCTCTGCCAAGTTGGTCTGCTGCAAATATATCAACCACGGAAAGGCAGGTTCCAGATGTAGCAATTTACTGAAACTCTCAGAAATGGATTCAAGTGGTTTTGTGATCATATGTGTGCTCAGTTTATTAAAGAATATGTACTCCACTGACATACTTCAAAGCTTAGTCCCTTTCAGATGTTTTGGGGTCAATGAATTGCCTTTATTGTATGCTAGGAACTTCTTGTACTTCTGTGTGGACAGCCGCTACAAATTCTTGACATGCAAAGCATGTTAAGGGTATTGGGAGAAACTCATAAACTTCCTTAATTACTCTTAGAGAAACAAAGAATGTTTTTTTTAGTTTAAACATGTTACCTTGAAGATAATAAACAGTTGGTTTAGATATGCATTTGCTTGCATAAATTTTCTTCTGAATCCTTGATGTCTCTGAATCTGTACTGATTGCATAATGTCAAGGTTTACATGATAGTTGAAGTTTCAACAGATTTCTCTATCCTGTTAGATTGTATGATGCCATCATTCTCACATAGAAATTTCAATGGCATGTGCCAAGCATGGAGTGTGAGACTATAATCAACCGCTGACATATCTAGTAACACTATGACTTCTTGCTTATCATGAAGTCTGTTCAAATCCTCCTGATGTTAACAGATGTAATCAGATGTCTATCAATTTATCTTGGACAAGATAACAAGTCATGGCCTTGGCATGGCCCTGCTTTCTCTAGATGACTTCGCTTGAACATATTGCTCATTAAAAATTCTGTAATAACAATCATGTTACAAACTCTTCATTACTGTACATACATTAGTAATGAGAACTGAAGATGAAATCATTAGTATTTCAACTTGCTATCTTTCTAGGTAAAAAATGCCTATTTATTTACATCAGCCTCTCATATACTTTGTTAGTATACCTAAAACTTAAAACAATCGTCCTCAATATAAGCTTTTTGTCGACATGGTTCAAATTGGGCCTGCATTCTATTTCCATCCCACAGTTTTTACACCTTCCTAAACTTTGAGAAAATCATCTCATTTTTTGATTCCTTCAACTTGATTATCCTGGAAATCAAGAGACAAAAAGATCTATATCATACAAATTGAGACACAATGGTTTCAAAAACACAATGAAACCACAAGGTCAGTCATGAAAGCCAAAAGGATCATTTTCATGAATAATAGTCGCATTGACCTGTCATGGCTGATGAGCAACTGAAGCCACTGGAAAATCTTTTTGAATTTTCACATCATTTCCTGTTGAGTGATGTATCTTCAGAATCCACATCATAGACAGAAAGAAAAAGTTTCTACAAAAGGAAGACACTTAGATCGTCAAATATAGAGCTGTTTTTTATACACAATTTTGGTACCATACATGTAGATACTAGATGAAGGAAAACAAGGGGAAAGTTTAAACAAAATCTTAGAAAATAGACAGAACTCACTTCTGAAATGAAGAATTGGTCAGTAGGAAGAGATAATAGGAAATGGCAGGACAATAAACAGATGCCAAGCAGAAAGACACCACCCATAGAGCAGAGCATGAATGTTTCTTTTCTTATGGATTGTCATCAACATGGAAGAGAACATACATGTTCCTCAAAAGCGGCATTCGAAAGATTGATGGACAAGTTTTTCATCAGAAGCAACACCTGCAAAGATAATGCAAATTTCCATACTTATTAATTTGATTTCTGATCAATCTAACAGATTAGAGAGCTACAGAAAACATGATGCAGATCCCTAAAATACTGATACATTGGTTGAGAATTAGAAAGATGCTTGCTTACACAAAAATTGTGGTGTATCATTAGGCGGTAAAAGCTTGCGCAAAGATATAAAAATGAGTTAATACATGGTTTGATCCTAATCAATCACGAAATAATGCTTACAGTTTCACGATCGATTGGTGCCATCTCTTGCATTTTTTCGAGGTGACCATCTGTGCTGGGATCGAACACACCCCCTAGGAAGCTGTACACCTCTGTAAAGTCTGGCATAGCTGAGAGAAGAGGAGAGAATGCCCTTATTTGAGCAATGGTTTTAGTGAAAAAGAGCATACACATAGTTTCAAGTTGCATTCCTTTTGTTGACTGCAATGAAGTAATGAAGAGAATAAAGAAAATCGTATGGCATATACCGCACATATAGACTTGCCCTATGTTGTTATAACTTTTAGTCTGAACGAGTTGTGAACAATGCCATACCCTAAAACCCAATAATTGTGGCATATATTGTACCATGTCATAAAAATTGTGGTTACGAATCTTTTGCTGATTATCTTGTATAACCATAAAAAAGCCTAAAATCTCCAGTTAAAAATCCCAACAAGCATTGCTTATAAATTTACTATACTAACTGGTTTGTTGGAGGTAACAAATGACAAACAACTAAAGCAGCCATTTCATGTTCTTATTGAAACATCATTGATGTATCTAATATTGTAGAAGCCCATAAACAAAATTTCCTGTAAGAAAGTCACATGATTTTGCTTTCAAACATATATTAACAAAAATGAAAATGAGCACAGCATTGGGCAGAAGAGAACCCCGAAGAACAATATCATTGTTCCTGTGTCTTGATGAGAGCTGGTTTGGCAGTGTTGAAGAGCTGTCCTCTCTATAATCAACTAGGGCCTCAGGAGAGACCACACCTAGGGTGGCAGGACCTATAAGACATTCCATAACAGATTCAAGCCTGCTTCATTGTCTGATTTTATTAAGTCAGTAAGCATTGAAACTTGGAATGATGATTTGAAAATAAATTCCCACCTTTTTTAGTTACTGATATGCTAGATTTATAACAAAGAAGAAAAATAAAACAATCCTGAGAAATTCATGCAAGTAAAATGAAAAGTCAATGGCGTCTATGTTTACACAAGAATTATACAGAGAAACAAAGAGAGGAAGAAATACATATTAATGTCTTCTTCGGCCGATATGCAAATAGAGCATACAATCATCCATTATGAACTATAACCAGAGATGCAAATAAAATGCAAACATCAATATGTGTACCAAATCATTCATAATGAGATTATAACCGAGATGCAAATAGAACGCAAACATTAATAACTACTTCAAACAAGAAACTGAAAAGTTGATGTTCTATTGTATATAGACATCAAATGATAATAGCAATCACACATGGGATGCTAATGCACTAAAGTCGCATATTCATTCATTCTTTTCCATATATACTATAGAAAGAAAAGGGAAAGAAAGAGAAAGCAAACAATGTTGCGATACTAATGCAATGAAACACATACCTTTCCACTTTAAGCAGCCAGTAGTTCCTTGAAGGGAGACAGGAGAACCCCAAGCAGGATTCCGCATTGAGGCCGATCCTACTGGTACAGGAGCAAATTGTTGCACCATAGCAGCACATGTAGACTCTGATTGGCCAGATATAGAAGGCATTTGCTGTGTTGCATATACTAGAAAGAAAAAACACACTAATCAAACCCAAAACATATGCGCTTTCAATAATAAACTACAAGTCTGCAGAATCTTTTGAGTAAACATGCTCCAAAGACCTAAATTATTAATTTAGAACATCTTACTACATCATTACAATTGTTGCTTACACTTCATGCCAGTATCCTAATTGCAGTGGTTTATTAGTTCATGCCAATGACGAATTGCTCCAAATTCACCAGATTAATTATTACCCATAGAAGTTTATGGAATAATTTCCACTATAGATTGATTCCAAATCGTATCAAACAGTTCCTCCATCATACCCCAGGTGACTTTGCATTCTCTTAGGAAAAGTGACTTAAGAGTTTTTAAACAGTAGGTAAAAATATCAGTATATAATCAAGCAATGATTAGAACTCCCTAAACCTGAAACCCTAGACCTTAAAACCTATAACCCTAACTTATTCTTACCAGTTTTTGATGCCTTGTGTGGATATGGTTGAGCCGATTTACGCTTTGGTCTGGGTGGCGGTACATGCTCCCCTGTCCCATTCTTCTGCACTTTCAGAAAGTATTTCTGGGCATGGCTTCGTATCTATAATTTCATCCAAAAAGCATTTTGTTCTCAATCTGCTATATAGCACAAGGAAGAAAGAAATGAAACATGCAATATTCGAGATTATCTCATCAGTACACAAACATGGTAGAGAGAAAGAGATTAAATTAACCAAACTTGAGAGAAGTTCTGACCTGAATAACTGTCTTGGATCCAATGAAAGCTTCGATCTTTTTCCAATCTCTATCGAACCTGTTCCCCAGATGAAAGCCCAAATTTTGAAACATTGCATTATAAAAAGTTAATAGTTGTCCAGGAGAAGAAACTTTTAACATCCAAAAAATCATTGAGAATACTCGACAGACAGACACACAGACGTACTGCCTTACATTTGAAGGGCTTCTAGAAATTTGTCATGCTCTTGATCAGTCCAACTCTCCCTAGACTTGGTGATGGTGTAGGGCTTGCGTACTTTCTTGCTGAGATCTTCCATCAGCAAAGCGGCTACAGAGGAGGAAGAAAGGGAGGCGGAAGTGTGCAAGTCGGTGGAAACAGTGCCCATCATCTCAGGAGTACTGATAAGTTCTATGGCCATGTAGAGAAAGAATAGATGGAGGGAATGGTAACAGAAAAACAGAGAAAGAGGAAGAAAAGGAAGAGGATCAAGTCCATCAGGAAAGGGAGGAAGAGCAGCAGGAGCAGGCACCATAACTGGTGGTGCTAAGAGAAAGTAGCCCCACCATATATATAGTACGTAGAGACATACATGTAGATGGTCGCTTCCCATAGCTTCTTAGCTTTACACTTGTACATAATATATATATAAACTACATTCATCCGAACTTCTTGGAAAAGCCATCTTCCCCGCCGATTCCCCAAATAAAACATTTGTATTACTACTATACTATCGTGAAAGTCGGTGGGCCACGCACGACCCACCGCCCGACTCCTCCCTTCCACACCCTCTATTCTCGTGCCGCTTATTCTCACATGAGCTCTCTTGGTTTATCAAGAATTCATACATACTCTCCTATTTCAAGTCAAGAGTGAGGGCTAGAGATGGGCTCATAACCAAATAACTTATCTATTAGTATGTATATACACCAGTAGTGTTCGGAGAGGGGTGAGAGAATGAGAGAGTGCGTGCGCGTGAGAGATCATCATAAACAATATTTATATAATCTTTCTATCGCTCTCCATCTATCTCTATTTGTGTGTGTATCTTTGGAGTTCTACTATTCTAATGCGTAGATCGATTACGAACGACACGTTATACAACACATTATTAGCACGACTCGCTCGAATCGAGATCTTTTGCCATAATTAATCTATTTTAATTCTTATTGCAAACTATGGGTTCCATCCACGATTAAACATAGCTATTCCTACTAGCTCTATGAATCCATCTGTTGAAGAACGAGCTCGTCTGATGGAAGAAATGCACCATGATTTGTCTCTCGAACTCTCCAATGCTCAGAAGCGACACCAAGAGAAGGTGTGATCAACATTGGATGGCTGCACCTAGTTTTAACGTCGGCGATATGGTTAGGTTATTACGTTGTCATATCCCAACAACTCATCCATCCATGTAAGAAACTTGATTACAAAAAGTTGGGGTTGTTCCATATCATCGACAAAGTCAACCTGGTGGCTTTCCTGCTGGATCTTCCATCACACTACCAGATTCACAATGTTTTCCATGCATCGCTTCTTGAGCTCTACCACTTGTCCCCAATTCTAGGAAGAAGAATCATGCGACTACCCCTTGTAGCATTGACGACTAGGGAGGAGTATGAAATCGAGAGAATTCTAGATTTGCGCAACACACGATACAAACTCCACTACCTAGTATTGTGGAAAGGATATCATCCCATCTTGACGGCCACATGGGAGCCCATTGAAAATTTACTGAATGCCCTAGAGGTGGTTCATGACTTCCACATCTGATATTCCCATAAACCTGCATCTTCTTGAAGTCGGTGCTTAAGGGGAGGATGATGTCACAAATATTAAGATTTGGAGTACTCAAACTTGGTATCGTCCTGGCGAACTCAAACCTGGGTCCTTGTATATAAGAAAACATTAGACTAAGTATGATGTATGAGACAGAGTATGAGGAAGACTTATGCTTGAATTAGCATGCACCACCTGTCGAATACAGGCATCTAATGGCCGTGTTCACACTGTCCATAAGCCGAAAAGGCTACAACCCTAGCTTGGGGGTATAAATATCAAGCTTGTATGGCCGTCCAAAGGTGTTGCTCCAACTCTTGTGAATAGAAGTTCTATTCTTGTGCCTATCCCCCTCTCTCACTCTCTCTTGTACCTCTGCCGCCACTTCTCACTGCCTCAGATCTGAAGCCACCTCCTTCAGATCTGATCTTGTCTTTGTTCTAATCTACCTCTTGACATCTCCAACGTACTGTTGGAAGTTAGTGCCTTGTTCCGCCTGACGGTCTCTCCCAACATTTGGTATCAGAGCGTGGGTTCGTCCACTTCAGGTCGTCATCTGCTGCTACTATCTTCCTGCTATATTCAGCTCAGTGTGGACATCAAGAGCGTGTGGTTTGGAGAAGATTCAAGATAGTTACGACCATCCACTGACCGGCGACTAAAGATTCGAGCTTTCTGAGAGTTTTCTGTGACGTCTTCTGTTGTGCAGCACATCATCGTGTTCGCCTCGACGTCAAGGAGAGAATGTAAGGTACGACACTGGATTTGAAGTAACCCACAGGGAGTTAGGACCGTTTTACCGCAATCTGCAGTAAAACGCTCTATCGTGATCTAATCCGTGCAGTGTATGATTATATCGCGATTCCGACAGTCGTACTGTATTTAATAGCGCTTTGTACAAACTTCGGGCAAAGCCAGAGGTCTGTGCTCACTCCGTGTAGAAGTACTTTGGCCGAAATCTGCATCAGAAGAGTCAGAACGATTCGTTCTTCCGCGGACTAGGCGTAATAGTCCGATTTCGACTCGGACTTCGATAACACGGTTCGTAGTCACTTCGGACAGAGCCGTCGTGCTCGTGCCCACTCCGAGTAGAACCGTAACCCCCTTCACGTTCGTGTCCAACTCGGTTAGACCGCATTCCAGGTAAACTACAGTGCAGTCGTACTCACCCACGGTCATAACCACTCCGGACAGAACTACGGACGAGCCTTCCCGACAAATGGCTTTGACATCCGGCTCATCCGAGATGAGTCTAAGGAAGTTCGACGGGACGAACTTCAACTTCTGGAAGGAGCAGATGCAGGACTATCTCATAGTCTGCGGCCAGATCGATCCAATAGAGCATGAGAAGGCTCCGGCAACATACAAGCCGGAAGAATGGATGAAGCTGGACTGGGTAGCCCGTGCTACCATTCGGATGCATCTGTCGGAATCCGTGTATTACACGGTTAAGTCATGTACGACAACAAAAGAATTGTGGAAGACGCTATCGGACACATATGAGAAGAAGGTGGCCGCTACAAAGATTTATTTGATACGACGCCTTTACAACTTGCAGATGAAGGAATCCGACTTGATCACGGCTCACCTGAACGAGTACGAAGGAATCATTTCCCATCTGTCAGCACAAGGGATGAAGATCGATGATGAGTTGAAAGCTTTACTGCTGATGAGTAGCCTTCCACCGTCCTGGTAACCCTTTGTCACGACCGTATGCAATGCATCTGTTGCGGCCTTGAAGTACTCCGAGATTACGAGCTCCATTCTGTCTGAATATGCTCGGATGAAAACGTTCGTTCAGAACTCGGCAAGTGAAACATACACTGTACAGAGTACGGGTGATCGACAACAACATCGTGGAAGAAGTTCCTCGCGCGGGTTGAACGCGACGAGAAACTGAAGTAAGTCTAGGGATTTACGGATGTGCAATTATTGCAAGAAACCTGGACACATCAAGGCCGACTGCCAAGCCTTCAAAGTGAAGAACGAAAAATTTCAGCAAAAGGGAAATCGTACGGAGGAGGTGAACTTTTGCGGTTCATCTTCTACGGATTCATGGCGCACAATCGGAGCTACTACGAAGGATGATCCGAACATCCTCACTGTGGAGAGCATGTTTGAAGCAGAAGTTCTGCTCACGACGGAGGAAGCCACCAGTTGGCTACCGTTCCGATTGCAATTCCGACCGTATACGGCTCGAAGTTTCGATCCTGTACGCGTCGGAAATTCGCAGCATTGTGCGGTTATCGGCATTGGTATAGTAGAGCTCAACCTTTCGGGTGGCTCTACAATTGTACTCCACAATGTTCGACACGTCCCGGAGCTTTCAAGGTCGCTCATTTCGGTGGGACAACTTGACGAAGCAGGTATCCATGCCAGCTTCTCATTAGGAGGGTGGAGCCTCCACAAAGGGAACCTCTTACTTGCTCGTGGCCCGAAGATACATTCACTGTATCCTTTGTATGTCACACTCAAAGAAGGTGACTTATTTATCATGGTCATTCTGGCTACATTCCCAAGCTCTCCTTCTCCGACCATTAGTTTTGCGAGCATTGCCAGTGCGGCAAGCAAGTCGCGGCCCCACATCCGACTAGTGCACCGAGAGAATCGAGTCCGCTCGATTTGGTCCATTCGGACATCTATGGCCCGATGCCATATCAATCTCTCGGTGGAGCATTGTACTTCGTCACCTTCATCGACGACGCTATGCGGAAGGTGTGGGCTTATCCGACTCGGACAAAAAACCGTGTTTTCACGATTTTCAAGGATTGGCTCGCAATGGTCGAGAATCAGACGGATCGGTAGCTGAAATGCCTACGATCTGATAACGGGGGAGAGTATAAGTCTGATGAGTTCATCCAATTTTTCCGACAACGCGGCATCAGACAAGAATTTACGGCTCCTTACTGTCAAGACCCTATTGTGACGACTCTATTACGAAATGACAAGAGATTAATCAAAGAGAAGGAGCTCTATTATAATGACAAGTACAAGCAGGATTACATGGTGGGGCCAAGACTAGTGTTGAACCGAGATAGATTCACCATTGAGGGATGGACTCTTATATAGGCTTAGTCCATGAAGAGAATGTAGCGCATGAGTGCCAAGTGTCAG
>JBBBWG010018823.1:0-14299 GCA_037176905.1 Azolla pinnata
ACGCCGTCGGCCAGCATCCTGTCGAAGTAGGCGAGCGCGTCGGCGAAGCGGTCGCGGCGGCAGCACGCGGCGATCACCGCCGCCCACGACGCGGCGCTCTTGAACTCGGCGCCGTCGAATATGCGCACGGCCGCCTCGAGCTCGCCGCACTTGCCGTACATATCGAGCAGCGCGGCCGAAACCAACGTGCTCGTCCCGACGCGCTCTCCTTCCTCTTCTTCTTCTGCTTCTTCTTCGTGTAGCATCATGTGGTGGACCCTTCGGCCCTCCTGGATCGCGCCCGCGCCGCCGCACGCCCGCAAGATCGTCGCGTACGTGATGCCGTCGGGCGGGCAGGCCATCCGCTCCAACAGCTGCATCACCGGCGCTTGCGCGTGATCGCGGCAACCCTGTCGCCGCGCGAGCCCCGCGATCAGCGCGTTCCACGACGCGGCGTCCATCGCGACGCCCTCGCACTGCATCTCCTCCGCGCAGCTCGCCGCGTGGCCCGGGAAGCGCTCCTCGTGCGAGGCGAACCCGGCGAGGAGCGCGTTCCAGGAGATGGCGTTGCGCACGGGGAGCCCGTCGAGCGCGCCGCGGGCCGCCGGCAAGTCGCCGCATTTCGCGTACATGTCGACCAGCGCGGTGCCGAGCGGCGAGGTCGTCGTCGCCGTCGGCATCTCGCGCCCGATGCTCGCCGAGATGCCTCTGGCATGGGCCTCCTTCCCCTTGGCGAGAAGGCTCCCGGCGCCGCAGGCTTTCAAGGCGCAGATGAACGTGGCCTCATTCGGAGCCATGCTCTCGCACTGCATCCTCTCGAAAGCCTCCATTGCCATCTCGCCGCACCCGCAGTGGGCGTACCCCGCGATCACCACGTTCCAAGACACCGCGCCGCGTGCCCTGACGCGGCGGCAGAACACATCCTCCGCCTCCTGCACTGCCCCGCATCTCGCGTACATGTCCACCAATGCATTCCACACCACCACCATGCCATCTCCTCCTCCGACGACGACCTCCTCCTCCTCCGACGACTTCTCTTCTCTTGCGATCTCATCGTGTATTTCCTTCCCTTTCTTGCATGCTCCGATGCTCCCGCAAGCTTTCAAAGCGCACACGTACGTGACGCGGTCGGGGGCCACCGCCCCCTTCTTCTTCATCTTCTCGAAGCACCGCAACGCCCTCTCGCCCTGCCCTTGCTCCACGTACCCGCCTATGAGCGCGTTCCACGTCACCGCATTCCTCGCGCGAAGCTTGTTGAACGCGTCCCGAGCCCTCCGCATCGCGCCGCACTTGGCGTACATGTCGACCAGCGCGGATCCGACGACGACGCTGCTGCGCCCCAGCGCCTCCTTCTCCTCCTCCTCCTCTGCGGCCGCGACCATCTTGGCGTGGACTTCCGCGCCTGCTCTCGCGGATCCCGCGGCTGCGCAGCCTTTCAGCGCCGCGAGAATCGAGACGGCGGCGCTCGGGGGAGAGCCCTCGAGGTTCATCCTCGCGCAGAGCTCCAGCGCTTCGCGGCCATGGCTGCGCCGGGCGCAGCCCGCGACCAGCGTGCTCCACGTCGCCTCGTCCCTGCTCCGCATCCCGCGGAAGACCTCCCGAGCTCTCCCCAGCTCGCCGCATCTGCAGTACATGTCGATCAGCGCGTTGCAGACGACCACGTTCTTGTCGAGCAATCCTGCTTCCGCGACGCGGCCATGGATCGCTTCGCCTTTCTCCCACGATCCGAGGCTTCCGCACGCTTTCAAGGTGCACACGAACGTGACGGCATCCGGAGAGACGCCGGCGTTCCTCATCCGACCCAGGCAATCCAAAGCTTCCATGGCGCGGCCGTGCTGGACATACCCCGAGAGCAACGAGTTCCACGACACCAGATTGCGGCGAGGGAGGCGGTCCAGCACATCCCGGGCTCTGCCGAGCTCGCCGCATTTGGCGTAGAGATTGATGAGGGCGTTGGCGACGTAGGGGTCGTGGCGGAGATGAAGAAGCAGGGGCCGCTCCGCCAGGATCTGGGAATGGATCCGGATGCCGCTGTGCAGGTCCTTGGCGCGGGTGCAGGCTTTGAGAATGGCCAAGACGGAGGAGGCGGAGAGAGAGCTTCCGGGGCTCGTCATGGCGACTGCATCTTGTGGACACAGAAGGCATGGTGGCGGTGAAGGTCCTGTTCTTCCTGCCTCGTGAGGATGAAGCAGCCATGGCAGCTGGAGAGGAGGCAGGGAAGCAGGAACATTAGGGTTTGGAACAGAGCATCAGGGTTTGGAACAGAACATTAGGGTTTGGAACAGAGCATCAGGGTTTGGAACAGAACATTAGGGTTTGGAACAGAACATCAGGGTTTGGAACAGAGCATTAGGGTTTGGAACAGAACATTAGGGTTTGGAACAGGGCTCAGTTTCTTGGGTCTTAGCCCTTGTGTTTGGTGTTAGGGCTATTGATTTTGATGAGACTTCTTCTTCTGCAATGTCAAAGTTCTGGCATCGTCGTCGCGCCGAATCCCCCCCCCCGATTGCTTTCGTGTGCAATCGGTCGATCGATGGATCGAGTGCCGATTAAAAACAGGATTTTAGAGCAACAGCAGAACAGGCGTGTTATTATCGAGCGATAAAAAAAAAACAGAGCACGCTGAGCCTGGCACAACGGTGTGCAGGTGCGGGGGTATAATGGGTCTTTTATTAGTGGACCCTGGTGGAACCCTAAACCCTAAACTCTGTCTGAAAGCAACCGACTGAATGGGTTCTTGGTTGTGAACCAGGACGGAACCCATGTATAAAGAGGCAGAGCAAGAACAAATAGATGAAGGGATCTTTATCGCGGGTTTTTGATTCTGATCCTAACATCCTGCTATTCTCCTTCTTCCTCTTGCCTGTTACAACCATACCTCGCAATCTCGCTTCTCATCGTAACTTCACTTCTCTTGCCATTATCTGATTCACTGATCTCACATTGCTCTTCCAGCTCCTGATCTTACTCGTATACTTTACATCGGTGGAGATGACGAGAGACAATAATCATCATAACATACATTCTCCACCCTACGAAGATGTGTCGTCCATGCACCCCGCCCCGCCCAACAACGAGCATATGTTCCATATAATGATGATGCGGATGAATCGACGATTGCTCGGACTGTTGTCTCAACAGAATGATCTCAGCGCAAAACGAGTTGGTAATCAAAGATAACTGAAGGCGTAGCCACGACACGATGCATCCGACAAGACGAGGTAATCAAAGATAAAATTGGCAACTAATCAAGAGTAATAAGCTCACTGAGAACTTTACTCATCAAGATGCCACTCAGGCCGCCCTACAACAACTTCAAACCCTAAACAAATCGAGGACTCTTTCAGGTTGGGCGCATGCCAATTGGCCTGTCAGAAGCAAGCTTTCGGCGCGCATGGCTAACACTATCTTCTAAGAATCGGTTATAGAATGCGTCCATTTTAATAGATTTGGATGATATCTGGATTTACACGAAATCGCGACAACAACACTTGGATATTTCAGATGGAACGCCACCTGTCGGAAGAGTTTTTTTCAGACCTAAAGCAACTAGTTCAGGTCAGCTGCAATACTCGCTCACCCCGACTTTGCGAAAGCCCTTCTGCTTGCGAGAACAGATGCCTCCAATCATCCGATTCACTAACATCGCATTGCTCTTCTGACTCCTGGATCTTACCCGCATACTTTACGACACACGGTTGAATTAAAAACAAACAGAACATGGGAGAATTACCAGAAAACGCCCGACAAAATTATATAGATTACATTCTAACGCCTACTAAAACCGGAAATTACAAGCCCATGCCTACCATTATAAGAAGTAACACCCAATTAATTATATTATATCAGTAGAGCGTTTGTCGATTTGATTCCTGATTGCTTCTCAGCGCTTATTCCTAATCGATTCCCTCGCTATGTTCGATTTACAAAAATTAGCGATGTTTTAACGTAGTTAATCGATTAACACGATAATTTGGTGCCGATCAGTCGAGCGTTAATCGAATGGGTTAAATTAGATGCTAATTGGGCTCACAATTAACTGCTTTGATGTTTGATCAATCGATTACGCGTTAAAATGCAATGTATAATTTCGTCGGGCGCTTTGTTTTTTTTGGTAATTTTCCTTAAAGAAAAGAAAAAACAAAACAAAATATTTTGCGTACATACGCGATATAAAAATAAAAACATAAAAATATTTTTTACCGTGTTTTTGTTTATTATTTCCCGCAGAAAAAATAAAGAAGATCAGAGTTAATTGTTTTGTTTTTTTTTGTGCGCGGCCTTTTTTGTTTTTTTCGAGCAGACGCGCCCGCGCCGTTCGATGGGGCGCCACGTCATCGATCCGGGGCGCGTGCGAGGGACGGCGCAGATGGGCCGGCGCGTCGGATCGAAGCCTCCCCGTTTTCCTCCTCCTCCTCCTCCTTCGTTCCTTTGTGCTTCCTTTTGCTTCCTGCTTCCTGGCTATGGCGGCCGCCCTGCTCTTCTCCTGCACAGACGCGCGCACAGCCTCCGCCATCGCCGCCCCTCGCCGCGCTTCTCCTCGTCGCAGCGGATCGGAAGCAAGCGCCGTAACGCCTGCCCTGTTCTTCTCCGTTCCCAAAGAGCTCCCGGAACCCGCCTTCGTGTAGCAGGAAAGCAGGAAAGCAGGAAAGCAGGAAAGGAAAGGTAAGGGGAAGGAAAGGGGAAGGAGAAAGGAGAGGGAAGCTCGCTTGCGCCTTGCGTAACGCCATCGCCGCCGATTCAAAGGGAGCTCCCGAGGCGCAGAAGCGAGAGCAGGCGGCGCGGGGAAAGCAGCAGTTACAGGAGGAAAAGGGCCCGCCTCCCCGGATGGGGAAATACATGAAAGGACGAGGTGCTGTCGGGACCCGCACCCGCGCTCAAACGCTCGCTCAACAGCGAGGCGAATCGAGCTTCCCGAATCTCGGCCATGAGCTCGACGCTGCGCAGCGCCTTCCTCCGCCTCCAGCTCCCTCCTCTTACATGAAGCTGCGCAGCCGAGTTGTCCACAGCTCGTGCAAAGATCCTCTGAGGAAGGCCCTCAACTCTACAGGAGAACGCCTCCATGTTCATAAGCCGGCGAGAGAGCATATCCAGAGCTCACGGGAGGAGCATAGCCGCGACGCCTCCGCGGAAGACCAGATCCATGCCGCTGCCAAAGAATCTCCCTTGCCCAGGAAAAGGAGCCTGAAGAATGCCGGCTCTTTACCCATCAGAGAATGCGTTATGACAAGAAACAAGAGCAGGAAACATGAAGAAGCAGAGGTGAGTTTCCTGACATTTCCCCTTCTGATCGTTCTTCCGAGCCTTCAATCTAGGGTTCCCCATAATTTGCATACACATACAGGGTTTGGGCCTGGGGCTTTGAATGCCTTATCATTTGCTGCATATGCACATTCATACCCTTGTGTTTGTATGCTGCAGCCAGAGTTCTGCGGAGAGAATGGAAACCTTGATGTGAGAGTCTCTAGCAACGACAGGTGTGTAAGCTTTCCCCCATTCTTTGCTGGTTTATTACTGTTTCTGAGCTCACTTGTTGAAGCATTATAGCCATTGTTAGCTTCCACTAGCATGTCTGCTTATGCCATGTATACGTGTGTATGTATGAATAGTCATAGCCATAGCCAGAGCCATAGCAAGGATGGCCAAGGATCTGCATCAAGGTCTAGACATTCTAGCTATGGTGGTCCTGCTGCTTTAAGTGCTAGTTCAGCCCCTTCTAGTACAGAGATCGATGCATTCTTTCAAGGCTCCGAGCACCGAGAGAGACGACGATTCATTGACAGGTATATATCTTTTTTTCAACCTTGTTTTTCTTTATTTAGTTTGGAAAATTTCTTAGTGTGGCTATATCTATCGATAGCTCTTCTCAATATGCCCATTGATGATTCAATTGATAGCTATATTGTGAATGAACTTGGCTTTTTATGGACATCACCATTATCTAGATGCGTTTCATGACAGTCTTCTTATGGCTTTTGCAGCTATAATTTCGATCCGAAGAATGAAAGACCTCTGAGGGGTAGATTTGAATGGACGAGCTTGTGAATTGGGATGATGGATCGGACATGTTTTCTTTCCAAAGAGAAGGAATTGGATGTGTATTACTGATAGCTTTTGTTACATAAGAGGCATCTTAGTTGAAATTATGATAAATATTTTAATACCCACCATAGCTTTCTTCTGCTCCTTCGCATGGGTGAATAAATCTTGTGGAATTGCTAAAAAAGCAGATACACAGATTTGTGAAATAAGCAAATGGGCACATCTCAGAGTTTGTATACTTACCTTAGGTACACACACACACATACACACACACATACTTACTCAATTTAATATTTAAACCTTTGCAGATGATTCCTGGAAAGTGTTTCTTTCTTTCTTGTCTTTGGCTCCACAACAACTCCCCATGGTTATCATCAGACAAAGGTTTTGTAAAAGCTTGAAGTTTAAACATTACTATGTCATAATCTACGAAAAGATGTTGTATCTATGTGGACTCTCTGTGTTTAATTAACGAGTATCTGTAGAAGTTATGTTGAACCCTAGAGGTGGTTATGGCTTTCTGGTTAAATCTCATGTGTGATCAACTGGGTTGGTTTGAACTTGGTTTTCAGCTCTTTGAGGGCTTCAATCAAGCTCACGATGTTGATGGTATTAGGTTTAAACGATTGGGTTTAACAGTTTGAATGAGAATTGAAACTCCAAACCCTGAACTCTAAACTTGTTTTGATGGCCTTAAAATTGGGTAAGCCATACATGGGTCCTTGCGTAACATCGTTTGGGATAGACGGTAAGTATTAGGGGTAACAACATGAGGTGATTCCATAGATCAGAAATGGAAATATTTCCAGGATGATACAAACGCACATTTTTGTTTGGAACACCTAATTACTATTTCTTGGCATGAGATGCATTTTGATGTGTTTAAACTTTAAAACATGATTTAATTCTTACTTAATCTAGAATGAAAATCGAAGTCATTATAATATGTTTTGATAGTCTTGGGGTATTCAATTCGTGACATTGTATCCTTATTGAAATCTTCCGTGATGATGAAGTTTGGAAATGCCTTCTCAAACTTACCGATTTTCAAGTTACGTTTGGGAAAGATGACTTTTCAATGGCTCTAACACATGACAAAAAGTGCGGTTTCTCAGTTTCTTTTTCTCGACTATCAAGGATATGATTTGACTTTTAGTGAAACCTCTACTAGATTTTGTTAGGCCACTAAACCATTTACCACATTTTCATGATTTAGTAGACACCTTTCTTAATATATTAAGATGAAACATAGGATAAATATGTTGGCTTGGCCTTCGAAGGATTATAGAAAAACATGTCCTCTCTAACAGTGTCATTGCCTCTAATTGATCATGCTTTGGAGATTCATAATGTTCATGATCGTGAAACTCTTGAGAATGACATGAATATGAACATTGAGAATAACACGGAGGATTCAATACATGTGAAGATCAGTATATTGCAAGAATCATTGACAATCTTATGGAGGTTAGGTTTAATCACTAACATTGAGAAGGAAGCTTGTGGAGAAAACGTTTACATATGTTAAAATAGATTGATGAGAGGCTTCCATCCATCATTGGTGGATGTGCCAAAAAGAGGAAGTATAAGATCACAACAACAAAATGTGACAAACAATTATAGATAACATATCTGGAGCTGAGATCATTGACATTACATATCTTGATAATGGAGGAGAGAGATGGTTCACATTGTTGCACGAATTTGGGATGGTTGTAAGCGCACTTTATGCTTTTAAAAACAAACTTTGTGTTTCCTAGGAAACATAGTTAATCTTGAATCAAGTGATTCGTTTTGTTACTAATGTGTTGGAGAATTTATTTGTGTCAAAACATTTTGGTTCATTGTGTATATTTCTTGGTTTTTAGTATACTATTTTATCATTGTTTAGGTATAGACTTCCTCATTATGTGGCCTTTGTAATTGTTCTGCTAAAACAATTGTCAAAGGTGATGAATTACAAGGTTCTTACAACAAGGTGGATTAGGGCTTTCAAGAGTTATATTTCTTCTCGAAAATGTTTACACTAGAACCTTACAAATGATTCCAATGCGTAACAAAAATGGATAATATCACAACACATGACAGTTGGTTTTCTTTCAAGCTAAAAATGACAATATTATTTTACAATCAAGGGGCTTTGATTTCTACTTCTTGATTTCTTTGAAGTCATGCCCTCCTCAGGCATTTCAATCATTTACAATTGGCCCCCTCTTTACAAGCATTTTTTGATTCATTGGGCTTAGTCAATGAACTTTTGAACATCCTATGCAAGATGAGTGAACATTAGATACAACACTGAGTACTTACTATTTTATCTCATAATATGTTCAATACAGTAATAAGATTTATGATCACATTGTTATCGTTTGTCTTAACCCACATAAAACATCAAAAGGCCACCTTCAAATGCTATCATTTTATAAAGAAATACATCGGCCTAAAACTGCCATACATTTCAAAAGAAAACACATAACAAGTGAAAACATATAACAAAATTAGAGACATTAAATAATTATAAAGAAACACATAAACATAAAAATGTCACATATCAATTGAAAATTTGTCTCAAACTGTCATAAAATTGTGATTATATAATGTCATAAAAAGTGAAAATAGCCACAACTCACTATCCAAGTCCTATTTTATAGAGACATCAAATAATCAAAATGGAATAAAATAACGATCCATAGATTCCTATGGTTATTAGATCGTTCTAGAAAAATTATAAATAAGTTGTCATTCACTAAGATTAAGCCAATGAATTTAATATGAATCGATTGGATTGATTCTATTAATTTAGATTATGCTCAGTAGTGAGGTGAAATTGTGGATATCTTGGTTGGCACTACAATTTTAATTTGCATTCTGCAATTATAAAGGAAGTATTGTCTAAGAAAAAGAAAATTTAATTAGAACTACAATGTCGTGACACTTATAATACAATGTGAAACCATCTCGAAAAATAAATATAATGATATTATAAATATATAGGACTAATTTGCCAAAATAGTTGTATCTCACGCCTTTATCTCGGGAGATATTATATTTACCATTACATTATATACCATAGATATTAAAAAATCAATACATAAATTATATTAAATTGTATTAATGCATATTGTTATTTTTTTGAACATTAGCAAGTTGTAACCAAGTAGTTTTATCATTTGTCAAATTTATTATGATCTATATATAATCTTTAATTGGTAGCAAATATTTTCTCTCTAAACTCTTTTATTATAAATTAAATTGTCATGATTAATCGGCCTCATACTCAATTTTTGGTCCATGCATGTGATCGTAGAACTATCACATGCATGTATATTTGATGAATTTATGTGCAATAATTATCCTTATATGGGCTCTTTAATGACTTCTCAAAGTAGTTAGATGATTAATGGTTCCAAAAGATGGGGTTTGATCTATAAAGTCCATCATGTGGCCATCCATGTGAATCCCTTAAACATTGTTTTTCAAATATATGTGTAAGAGAATAATGAATTTAACATTGGCTTTTGAATGTTATGTCTTTTGTTTCGAGTGAAGAAATAATTACATAGGGTGCACGATGTTAGTCGTTAACATTTTACTTAGTAAGAAAATTTGAAGGAAAAGAACGATATAAAGTTTGACACCTAAGGACTAACTCAAGCATTATTGAATGTAATGTTTTGGCAAACATAAGATCAACGAGGCTTAATAAGAATTTAGCTGAATGCTGGGACATTATTATTATTATTATTATTATTATTATTTTCTCAACTATCTTCCAATTGGTATTAAAAATGCCCAGAGGCTAAGTACAAATTACAACTTTACACTTGAACAAGTATACAATTTACAAATTGTCATCCATCCTCTGACGACGTGAATAAAAACAATGAGGGGTAAAAGTTCCATTTAATCTCTCAATGACAATAGTTATATACATGAAGGTCATCCCAAGTTTTAACCTTAGTCTTAAATTTGTCAATCTTTTTGAAGTTCCATGGAGATCATCCTATTTTCCCTTTAAGATATGCACAAGCTCTGACCAGATTATTTTTACTGTTTCTATAGGTGGCTCTATAAGTCGTTGGAATACTTGCAGGCATCTAGCTTTCCATATGCCCCACATAACAAGTCCAATCACATATTCCCATACACCATTATTATTTACATTTAGCTTGCCTTTTGTACAACTATTTGAAATACCTTTCCCCTATCAAACACAAAGCCTCAATTATATGAAAATTGTGTTAAACTATCATAAGAAAATAAAAACTTGTTAATACGTCCCCATAAATGCATTACCCCAACCTAAACTTCCATCTCTATATATATGACATAACAGCCACAAAATCTTCAACCAAACCTTACTGGCATGAATAAAATCCCATAAGACATGTTGTGTCTCGATCTGCTGGCCACATCTTTGACAATGTACAATGTCAGGCTAATGTAACTTACTGCCCACAACAATTGCATCTTGCATTACTAGCCACCTGAAAACTGTGACTTTGGCGGGTAATATTGTTTCCCACAAACATTTCCACACCTCATTTCAAAATTCTTTTGTAAGACCACTTAGGTGTCATATTTTCTTAATCTCCACAAGCTTGCGTTTCGCCGATAATATAGGTCTCCCAATTTGACTTGTATATTGTAGCAAAGATATCTCTATTCCCATATTGTTCAGTTTATACGGATCAACCCACACATATTCTCCAGGATCCCAATTTACTTTTGGATAATGGTTTGCCTTCATGTATCTATAACCTCCAATCTCCATCTATCTTAGACAGGTTTGTATCAATGTTCCATGTTCCCTTTTTACAACCTATTACTTGTATCCGTTTGAAGGTGCATTGATTGATTACTGCCTGAAATCCATTTACTAAAACTATCTTCCATTGACTTTGAATGTAAAAAAACCAAACTGTATACTCATTCACCAAGCCGCCTGACCTTATACGCATCCTAATTCCTGTAAAGGCTCATTCCCAATGAAAAGGATGATTAATATTAAAGTCTTGACTATCCCATGATATAACTCTTAGCTCTTCCCACATAATATATCCCCCCTTTTATGTCACGTACAATCGAACTTTGTTGGTGTTGAGATAATGCCTCAAATGCTTTCCATGCTTGAACTGATGATGCCACTTGATGTTCCATATTATCTCAAGCCAGTTGCGGGGGAGATCCAAGCATGTCCCCATATTCTGTCCTAAACCTCGGATTTCACAATATTGGTTGCATCTCATAGTCCTCCATCTCTAACAAGGGTTTGAGTTTCAATCTATATTGGTAAGACATTATTAATAATATTACTTTATGGTTTATATAAGTTGTTAAAAGATTTATGTTTGGAACCCCCAAGAGAAATTGGAAAGAAGATTAGGGGAGAGATCATATGTTGAGAGGTCAATATGGAGAATCATCATGTCTTCTTCTTTTGCTCTCGGTCACAATCAATCACTATAATTGAATGAAACAACCGAAAAAGCATGCTCTTAAGCTCGGATAGAGATAAGTGCTCTAGCCTCCCAACCATAGGACTTTCATGACTTTTATATTGTAGCTTGTGATATATGGATTACTATATGTAGAGATATGAGCATGAATTTGATTGATTAGCCGTTGATTGTTATACATAAGGTGCAACTCTTGCCATGCCATTTATGTGTATGGATTATTGCCACATGTCTTAATATGCCATGCATTCATACTTACATGCATAATATGGCTCATATAAGGTCATGATAGTCTACAAATTTTTTATTAACGTCATATTCTTTTATATATTAAATTAATACTTGTGATTGTAATTTTATTTCAACAATAAATAAAAGGATATTCTATTGGAAATACAAATATAGATGTGATAACCTTCAAGTAGTCAAAGGTGTCTGCATGTTTGAAGTGAAAGCATGCATTAGTTGTATCCAGGTCCATTTAGTGAAATTGGTTATGTGATTTATATAAAAGAGAGAAATATGTTTTAGTATTTTGTGGATAAATGTTGACAAAGAAAATACGAACCAAAGACAGAAAAAAGACAAGTCATCGACTTCCTAAGGGTAATATAAGGTTGAAACTTTTTCTTTCATGTGCGTCTAATAATGCCAAAGAGTGGATGATTAAGGCTTGGAGACAGTGTCCACCTTCCTAGCTTTGGTTGGTTAAATGGCTCACTTTGCTTCCCGCTTGTATAAATAAGAGGCCTAACCTCCATTACATATATCGATGTACTAATTTACTTTATGTTATATAACTTTACTCTTCATCTTGTCAGTGCATCACTTGTGTGCTCAGTACATGACTACAAGACGTCATGTAACTTGTCGAGTTACTTGATACTGATATGATTCATACTAGTTTTATCGATCTTGACTTGAAGAGCCAGTTTCGAACATCACCCTGAACCCTAAACCCTGAACCCTAAACCCTAATCACCGATAGTATCAGATCATCAACTTAAAGATAGATCATCGGTGCAGCTAGCTCAAAACATTACATGAAAGAGCGTATAACACAAACCATATAATCAAACAACTAAGTTGGGACTGCACACACGTGACTGTCGATGAGACATTGTAGTCTATTGGGACAACTTTTCTCATCAGCATTCCGCACATCTTTACTAGGCTCTTTGAGTGCGGATGTTAAACAGTGGATCTAAGGAGAATTCCCAGTTACTTGGGTTGGGACTCGAAAACATCTATTATCAAGATTGATCAAAGAAGTAACACCGTTCAATTAGGAGTGGATTTCTCCTCGAGTGGTGGAGCGAAATCGGCACACAACGACGTGCTTTACTCATCGTTCTACGCTGTTGTCCCCCTTGTCTTTACGAGACGACGAGATTCACAAAGGGATCTCTACCATCCCCTTTCTGGATCTTATCTACAAGGGACTCCTCTTAGCCTCTTATCAGAGCCCCCAGCTGTCCTGCCTCCAACCTTGTACTGTATCGCTAAAGGTAAGTATTCTTTGGACAAACCTGGAAAGATAGTTATGAGTCGATGCATTGCCCACCCACCTCTCCAGAAGCGATCGATCGATAACAATTTGGGCTTCCTTACATACGGAGCATATTCGCTTGCTTATCATGCATGCTTGCCACTTGGTTGCCTGCGCAACGCCGCAGCATCCTGCGCCAATGCTTAGCAGCAGAGTTGGCTACATTGTGCTATATTGCTTGCCGGCAAAAGGAAGGAAGAGAGGAGGAGATCGACGAGAGAGCTACAATCGATCGTTGTTTTTGCAGTGATCCGAAATTCGGAGGTTTGTCTGTATCAAGAGGCTAAGATTCGTGGTCTGGCGGCACCTGTAGGTCGTGCAACTGGCTTGTTAAAAATCCTTTTATGCATCGAATGCACGGCAACTGGAAGTCTAATTCGCCGAGATTCCACGTTGAACCGTGGAATCTTTAGGGAGCCGGGTGGCGCCTTGTACTGTGCTCCGCCAACTCGGCTCCAACTCAGAGCTCTGCAACAGAGACACAGACAGAAAGAACCGTGGCCCAGACGGATTTTATTTTTTACGTGGGTTCACACATTGCTTTCACACTTTTGTCTTTCCTGTCTACTGTTCACTTCCTTTTGGTTTTTTTCGGCTTCTGACACGGACGATCTCGAGCAATGATTCTGGAATCGGAGTGTTTGATCTGTGCTCCTGGGGAGCCATGGCCAGCTACAGTTAGTTGCTCGAATCCCCTCCGTTGCCGCTTGCGTCCATCTTGCAGCGCCGAAATGTATATCCCGTGAGAAGAATCCGACATGTAGCCAATGCCCGATCCCAAACGAAACGAGAGATGATCAGTGGATTCGTCGGATCCAATCCCAGGCTTGCAGAAAGCCACCATGCCGATTCGTTTGGTTTCGCATTGGAATCGAGCAAAGCACGAGCGACAGGAGGTTGGGGCATTCGGAGTTGCCGCAAAGATCTGGCGCCGTTGGGACGCGGATTGGTCCCGATCGCCCGATCGCAGTCGAAGCTCCTTCTCTCGGTGTCCATGTCCCATCGCCGTGATCGGGCCACGAGAGCCGGCGAAAGAGCCGAGTTTTCATGAAGGGAATATTAGTATGGGGCCTCTTTGTCTTGGGCGACAATCGATCGGGTCCAGTTTTGCCAGTTTGCCTGTCTGTTCGACGTCCGCGAAGTCGGAGATGTTCGACATCCGATTTTGTCTCGTGTTGTTGACATAATAGATCTATACACACACACACACACACACACACACACACACACACACACACACACACACACACACACACACACACACACACAC